>OX418225.1:23932097-24053305 GCA_948455865.1 Conomelus anceps | reverse complement strand
AGAAGAATGTACTAGACTTCGGATGTTCTAGAAGTCTGAAGAAATCATGAGAAGTCTCGAGAAATCAATTGAGTGAGAGAGTTGCAGACTTGATTAATAAGAGTGACAAAGACATGTGAAAAGAGAACGCAAGAGAGCAAGAGAATGCATTTTGCGCTTCAAGTCATGTACGATCATGAATGGAATGATCTATGTAGAATAACGTAGTTCTATGTGCGTAAATAACTGCTTCGCTTGCTTTCGTAACATTTCTTTGTAGGTTTGTCTGAGATTGATAATGGAGTAACATCCAAAACTAGTATCTCTTTATTTGTTTATAAATGTGGTTGTGACAATTTTTATTATTCTTTCAGTTTTGTGTTGTTTCTTGTCATCTAAATGTGATAATAAGTTGACCAATATGTTTTGAAATACTTATAGCTGTTTCATCTTATGCGAAATTGTGCTTCTATGCTAAAATTTGACATTATCCCATACATAATTTGTAAACTCAAAGACTCTATCAAGTCATTCATATGCTTTTACCCTTGAACCGAGTTTAGTCTAACAACATTAGATGAACTGCTGTCTGGTTCAAATTCAGTTTAAAGGCTGATATACGCAAATAAGTGAGGTAGCAATTTGTAGCCTGAATAAAATAAATTGAGCCCTCCGCTGTCAAAAAGCGTCGTTGCCAAATTGGGTGAAATTTCTATGTGTGGAAGTGATTATAAATGTTTCAAAATTGTCTATTTATTTATTTATTTATTTATTGATTTATGTATTTATTTATTTATTTATCTATCTATTTATTTATTTATTTATTTATTTATTTATTTATTTATTTATTTATTTATTTATTTATTTATTTATTTATTTATTTATTTATTTATTTATTAAGAAATCGTCACAGCACATCATAATCTGGGATATCTCCCATTTGACATGTGATTTGCCAAAGTTCTATTTCTAAAATTAAAATTCAAACATAAAGTATATAAACTGAACGATGAATTGAAGCTATAAATTTATAGCTCTAGTCAAATTATCCCAATAAAAAACACGTAATCTACAATGCTCTAAAATGTAACATCAACCTCAAACAATTAGTCCACAAAATGAAACGGACAGGTGCAGTATATAACTTGACTTGAGTTTTTTTTGTATGATCAAATCAAATCAAATCGAATTGTATTTCTTCCTTTAAAATAATAACAGTATATTCAATTTTGACAATGTGAAAGAATTGAAATACAAATTTAAAAAAGAAAATTTCACAAATAAGACTATACTGAGATTGTGCATGTAAGTTACAGTATTATGCAATGCATAAATAGGTAGGAAAATACATAGGTGTAAAACCTGTGCGCTGGTATGAGTCGCAGAAAGTATGAGTAATAAAACAAATTTAAAGGAGTGGAAATACAAGGAGAAGAGGAAGTCAAAGGAGAGGAGAGAATGATAAAAATAAAAATGAGTAACAATTAAAATGAGTAAAAATTAGCAATGTAGACCTTGACTTCTACAACATAATTGCCAATTTATTGAGTACAATTTTACATGACTTAAGACAATTTTTAGACGTTTTTAATCACGTCCAGAGATAGAAATGTTAAGTCATTTGGCAACTTATTTTTTGACTGACGTTCAACTGTCAGTCTGATTTTAAATTCTAATTTCATCCAGATTTCAATCAAAATATAAGTATTCTCCTCGTGAGTTCGCTCAACCCCGATTCTTTGAAAAAAGTTCTAATAGAGTGGAACATAGAACACAAAACACCAACTTCTGTTTGGAAAGGATCTTTAGTATTTGAGCTTGTTGGTAACACTTACTTTAACTTCAACTTCGAACTTGAACACCAGTTTGGAGAGGATCTTCATTTGAGCATGTTCAGAACACTGTTATTGTCATGAATGGACCAAGACGGTCGCCCAAGTTGCTAGATTGAGAAACAAAGTCCGGTCGGTGCAAAGTTTTGTTTTGAACTGGAGGCACCACCGGCGAACTTGTCAAGCGAAAAGTGGCATGTCAGACACGATGACAAGCGAAAAGGCGCACTGCAGTCACGTGATGCAGGATTGAGTTGGGAACTGAACCTCGGCACTTCCAAGAACAATAACCAGTTACTGCCAAGACAGGAGACAAGCAAACTCTCAGGGTCCTGAATGTGTGGAGTGTCGAGTGCAAGTGGTGAAAGAGAATATGACAAAGAGAAAGGGAGAGAGAACGAGTGTGTGTGTGTGTGTGTGTGTGTGTAAGAGAGAGTGAAAGAGTGAGAGAACCTTCACGGTTCAAGGGAAGAGTTGGAGTGCTCGTACGCCAGAAACTGCTGCAAAACACCCTGCGTTCATTACTCACAAGTTTCTAGCGAGAGGTGTTGCTTGCACAAGTCGTCGTCTTCTGTCAGGAACTGTTTCTCAAAAGGAACTCTAGCGTGACGCTTGTACACGAACCGAGGACCATACAGATACCGACCACCATTGCGATATCAACGCCTACGTCGTCCGAGTTAAAGAATTAAACTGAGAGGGACAAACTTCGCTGCAAAGTTAGATTCCGGTTTTCGGTTTATGAACTTTATTTTAGCACAATCGCATAATCGCACAATCGCACAATCGTCTAATGATATGTTCTATGAATTAGTTATTGACAAGTGCACAATTGATCGCAGTGTTTTCCTTGTTCACTTGCTGGTTGCGTATCATATAATAAGGCTGTGCGACCGAAAAACAAAACTATTTTTAATAAGGGAAGTGATAGCCGTGAGGCGTAGCAGGTATCTGTTCAATCAGATAGAGATAAGCTGCGTTCTCGTAGGTCCTGTTTGTAAAGGTGACCGATTAGATTGGCCAGCAAAAGAGACACTGTTCTCTGCTATAAAATCACTTTCCGGTGGTTCGGGACCCACCTAAAACTGTAGGTTCAACTCATCAATCACCATCATCCAACTCATTACTCAGGTCTCAGACCTGTGGGCTTCATCCTCAGAAAAAAAAATATTTTCCACCAATAAAACTTTTTCATTACATCTCTGACATATTATATACAAAACACTTTAATATCTTGTTTCGTTTTCTTCATATTTAGCTTTAAAAGTGGCTACTTTGAGGTTTTAGGTACATGGCTTACGAAGAAATGAATAATGTTAAAAATTCCAAAAAATATTGAACATACTTTTTTTTATAAATTTTCACATACAATATAATAAAAATACATCATAATGCTTACAGGAGAAAATAATGTTGAAAAATCTCTTTTATAAAAACAACAATAAAAAGTAAGTACCCTACGTTGAGCAAATTATTTTTCCTGATTATCACCGTGACAGGCTTTTAAAAAATGATATCGTGAAAACTGCATGGTGGTTTCGCTATGCTGTAAATTCTTGAATCTGAGACAATTAAGTAGCTGTGGTAGCCTTTGGTAGATCTGTAATGGACTTTTGTTGCTGTGTCATGTACAAATGCAACTGCTCCTTGAAGTATGGTTGGTTTGGCCAAAGCTACAAATACTTCTCAATAGTATCTTTAATATAACGTAATTTGCATTTTAAAGTAAAATAATTTCAATTGCTCGTCTGCACAGGTTTCGAAATACGTAGCAATAGAATAGTCGACATGAAATTTATGTTAAAATGAAGCGGCGTTTATTTCTGAATAGTTTGCAATCTTCATGATCAAATCAGTGTTGCGACGATCTCAAAAGGCATGTACTGGTTAAACTTTAAATACAAATCTATTCATTATCCGAAACACACAATAAGAAAAATATTAATAAAAGAGTTTAGCAGAAAATGGAAATATACAAAAAATTGAATAGCTGGCTATGTAGTAGGGTGTGCTGGAGATAGGAAATGGAGGAGGAAACCTATCCAGCATTGGTTTTCCATGTAATGGTAAGGTAGTGAAAAAGAGAACTTAGAAGGCCTTGAGGATAAATATAAAAAAGAAATGAAATTGATAAAACAAGCGAGCCGCATCATCACGTTCACATCATAAGGCATGGCAAACAAGTGACGAAATCTCGGATCTCACACATCAAGATTAAAGAAGTAATGAAAACAAATTAGAAGTTGTCAACTTTCACTTTATTGATACAAATGAATACAGGACCATGGTTTCATGTCTTACCAACACATCCTCGGCTGTAGCCGAGGATGTGTTGGTAAGACATGAAACCATGGTCCTGTATTCATTTGTATCAATAAAGTGAAAGTTGACAACTTCTAATTTGTTTTCATTATGGAACGATTTCACAATATAAACATTGGATCTACAAATTTTATTAAAGAAGTAGTTTCTCGAAATCCAGTTTTTATCCCCTGTCCAGCTTTTGAAAATTGATGAGACACAAAACTATGTATTAGTATTAAAAATATTCGTGTCATTGCATAGTACAGTAATCAACTCAGGATAATTAAATGGTATAGGTGGAGGATGGAGCAAGATAATTCTACCAAAATATCTATAAATTCCTGGATTATTCCTATTGAAAATAAACTTTGGATAGGCCTTTGTTCGTTCATTTGGATGTTATTCTTCTACTTCTAGTCTTTGGTGTAGCGGTAGTTCATTGTTTCTTCTCTTCATGGAATCCCATGATGGGGTTTTGCATGAATAGCCTACTGTTTATTTACACTATTGGTGGAATTATTAATGACATCGTCCTTGAATAACAATGTTCTTTTGATAAATTTCAAATATTCACGCTAATTATATCAATTAACATCATTGAATTTCTTCTAGAGAATTAAAACCTCTATATGGCAAATTCCAGTTGTAATAAAATGTATTAATTCAAAGATTAATTTTGATGTTGATTGTGGTAAACGTTTGCAAGACAAGGCTGAGAATTGATCCTGAGACCAATATTAGGCTATTTGACCTATAGATGACTTTATAATCTGTTAAATCAGTAAATCTCTCAACACTCTCTCAAGAGTATAGCATATGCTGGTTATTCAACAAAGATGCAATATGATGTGCCATGTGCCCTGTGCGTAGCGTGTTCAGCCTCAGCTTTCCACTCGTAAACCGCATTATTAAAATATGGTAATACCGCCAGTTCAGCACAGACATGTCGACATTTTGAGTGACAGTTTGACATAAGCCGCTAGCGAAACATGCGGCTTGTGAGTGAAGTGTTGAACTTGAAAACTTTGGAGAGTTTGTGTGACTTCTACTCCTTCTCCTTTCCTCCTCTTCCTTTCCCTCCTCCTCCACCTCCTCCTCCTCCTCCTCCTCCTCCTCCTTCTCCTCCTCCTCCTTCTCCTCCTCCTCCTTCTCCTCCTCCTCCTCTTCCTCCTCCTCCTCCTCCTCCTTCTCCTTCTTCTCTTCTTCTCTTCTTATTTTTCTTCTTTTTATTTTTCTAGATGGCGGCTTTGGGCTTTGGATATTCAATGATTTTGTCTTTGGTGCCTTTGAACTTCTAAAAGGCCGTCATCAAGGCAATGGTCAGCATATTAACACTATCGGGATGTTTGGATGTTATTCATCTGTTTCCTTTCTAGTGTGTTGTAGCGGTTGTTCATTGTCAGATTTTCGTCAGAACCCACAACGTATTGTCATCCTTCAGCTTTGACTGCCCATCGCTATCCCTGGGAAAGTGACAACAGACAATCAGTCCTTTTTCTCACTCACTTGTTAAAATGTTTTTGTTACTCACTATTTCTCTATTATAATATAATATCTTTTCTCCCTTCATCATAGAACCCACTCTAGAACCCTTTTTTCGTCTCTCTACAAAATCCTTTACAACTCAAATGTCCTTTTACAAAATTTCCTTCTACGTATAACTCAAAACCGTGAATTTTGGAAGCAATTTCAATCAGATAGAGATAAGCTGCGTTCTCGTAGGTCCTGTTTGTAACGGTGACCGATTAGATTGGCCAGCAAAAAAGACACTGTTCTCTGCTGTAAAATCACTTCCCGGTGGTTCGGAACCCACCTAAAACTGTAGGTCCAACTCATCAATCACCATCATCCAACTCATTACCCACGCACAGGTCTCAGACTTATGTGGGCTTCATACTCAGAAAAAAATTTCAAGTCATGTTAGGTTAGCTTTGGTTAGGTTATGGGATCTTTATTGTCCAGTCATTGCATAAAATCTTTTCCTGAACCCTGGAAGACCAAATCAAATTCTGTCAGTTAACTGCCAGTGATATTGCGTACGAGGTAGAGGGACTGCAAAAACCCTTGAATGGAATATTGAATCAGCTAATACGTGTGGGGCTGCTAAGGAAATAGTTTATGTTGCATGGTGTCCAAATAAAAATATTCTATTAACATTACAGCTAAGATTTTCATTAAAATGTTATGTTTTTTCATCAGTTAATCATTTATTTATTCACTGAGTGGAGACCTACAGTGATATTTTCAAGTATAATCCCATCAAATGTTATTGATTTAGAAGTTAAATTATTAAGAATGAAAAATAGGCGTATGCCATAAGCCAATCATAGTTTATTCATTCCATAAATATAAACAGAGATATTTTCTTCTACAATAGAACTTCTTCGATAATTCGTAATTTTCTGTAATTCGTAGTAAAAGCTCAGTCCCTTGAAATAACCTGTATAATTCGTAGAAAAACAATGCATTCCGGTTTCTTCGATAATTCTTATAAATTTTGCAGCCCAAACGGGCGCTGGTTTTATCGTCAAACTCTACAATTCGTAGTTATGCCGGTGAGAAAATGCTATAATTCGTATGAGCTATGATTTTTTTCATTTTTGTCCATCATCAAGTCTAATGTTAACTTGGCCTCGATTAATGATTCAACGCTGCCTGATTCTCCAGTGCTGTAGTAATTATCTAAAAATAGAACAACAGCATTTTTTCCAGTACAGTATACAATTCAGTTCGCGTAATTCAGTTACTGAATTTGCGTCCAAAGCGATCACCCTATAAGTGTCTCTCAGTTTTCGAGAAAAAACAAATCATAGAATCTGTCGTGAGTGGTGTGAAAAAGAAAGATGTGGCAGATCATTTCGGGATTCCTGTTTCTACATTGACTAGCATCCTCAAGAAAAAAGATGTGCTAGCTGCTACTTCATCGACCGCCCAAAACTAAGACAAAAACTAAGTGAATACCCTCAACTTGAACATTGCCTACTAGAATGTTTTCACTCAATCTATATAAATAAAATTGGAGTTTTGTCTGTACATTCATCAGAATTATATATTTTTTGGTTATTTTTAAGTTTTATACATTAAATAAGCAGAAACAAGTCTTATCTCAATTTATGTCTGTCTGTCTGTCACTGCCTCGAAGGCATTTACGCGGCCTTCTCCTGAAAAACGAGAGCATCGATCGGGATTTAAGTTATTTATCAGCATTGAAAACCTTTTTGGCAATGCCTTTAGCTATAAAAAACTAAATTATTTTTTTTTAACAGAATAATAAGCGTTTAAAAACCAAGTATTGTGCGATTTTGGATACATTTTACGCGGCCTTCTCCTGAAAAACGAGAGTATCGTTCGGGATTAAAGTTATTTATCAGTATTAAAAACCTTTTTGACAATGTCGTTAGCTATAAAAAACTAAATTATTTTTTTTTTAACAGAATAATAAGCGTTTAAAAACCAAGTATTGTGCTATTTTGGATACATTTTACGCGGCCTTCTCCTGAAAAACGAGAGCATCGTTCGGGATTAAAGTTATTTATCAGTATTAAAAACCTTTTTGACAATGTCGTTAGCTATAAAAAACTAAATTAATTTTTTTTAACAGAATAATAAGCGTTTAAAAACCAAGTGTTGTGCGATTTTGGATACATTTCTTCTAAGTTTTATTACCACATAAGAACAAATCACGTAATTTATCATGATATATCAATCAGCTGTTCTCGAATATTCTCTCTGATAACTGTCACTGAATTGTTTACGTTCTGAGTTGTTTACTAAGCTGCTAACAACTTCATGATCGTTGCTATCAAAAAAGTCATATATAACATAACATACAAAACATATTTAGTCTTATTTATAAACATAATCCGTACGAAGGACGGGCACAATAGCTAGTGTAGATTAAAAATGTTTCTATCGGAGGCTCTTTGTTGGAGGAAAAGGCGAAATCTTTTGTAGAAAAATTGGGAATCAGCAGTTTTAAGGCAAGTGGAGGATGGCTAGACAAATTTAAAAGAAGAAATTCCATCAAGTGTCACAAAATTTACGGTGGGAGCGTGGATGATGGAGGAGGTTTATGCAATGAGTGGAAAGAAAAACTGGTAGAAATGATTTCCAATTTATAACTACAGTATCTATAATTCGTATTGTTTTCTTCACAGCCTTCCATAATTCATAGCTTCGATCAGTGGCGTAGCCAGGATTAGATTTCGGGGGGGGGGGGGGGGGGCTCACCAAGAGGGGGTGTGGGCAGTGGCTTAGCCAGGATTAAATTTCGGGGGGGGGGGGGGTCTGGGTTTATAGGAGGATCCGGATTTTTTTTTAAATTTAGTGGTGTGAAAAGCTAATCTAGACAACTTGTTAGGCTCTAAAGTTCAAAAGAAAGTCTTGAAAAATTACTACCCAAGAACCTAGGTGGCCAGGTTTGAAATGATAAAGTTTGATATAGCCTACCGATATCTGTGACTATTTTGAGTCAAAACCCTTGAATTGGAACTAATCATACTTAACTTATGTACTGAATCTCAAAATTAATACTAATTATTATAAGTTTCATATAATACATGTAATTAGCCTAAAACACACCCAACCCAAAGTTCATGAAATCGGAATTTTTTTTATCATAGCACACTGATTTTACACGCTTGCATAGAACTTGCATTTATTTGTGTGTTTTCATTTATAAAATCCCGATTTTATGAACTTTGTTCAGGCTAGTGGGTTATTATGAATTTTAACTTCAAAACTAAATTTTCTACAAGATGAGTTTATTCAAAAAAGTGATTTATCAATAATTAACAAAGTTAATCCACTTAAAACTTGAAAATTGCATTTTATTTAATGTAAAAATAAATAATTATGGTAGTCACAGTTTTCTAGCATGTTTTATTCGATTTCGTAGCTCATTTTAAATTAAAATTATCCATTTGAGCACCTAACAAGTTTCTATATGAGTAAATATTGAGGAAAATTTTGAAAAATGCATTAATCTGACTATAACTGTATAGCTATATTCCATTACACAAACAGGGTTTCTGTAATCTGTTCGTTATAATACAACAAAACAGATAGAACCCTTCGGATTTAATAAGTCCTTATCTATTGATTATTTGAAAAATTTTTATTTCTGAAATTCCGGGGGGGGGGCCGGGGGGGGGCCCGGGGGGGGGCCCGGGCCCCATGGGCCCCCCTGGCTACGCCACTGGCTTCGATAATTCGTAAAAAATTCTTGATCCCGTGAACTACGAATTATCGAAGTTCTACTGTATTTCTCCATTTTGGCTCATAGAAGCTTAAAAAAATATGTTTTATGATTTGAATTCACCCTGCTTCATCATTTATATCAACGGTTCGTTGAAAAAAATTCAACACTATTGAAGTTTATCCTTTTTCTCCTTTCCAACAAGCATGAAACTTTCTCATACAAAATTGCTTATCCATCGAGTCAGCAAGTTCAATAAAGTACTAAACTTTATTTGGTCAATTACGTTTTTGTGAGCAGAGGAGTGCTACTGAGTAGTACTGAAGCAGCAGGCACAACAGGCAGGCAAACCGGCGATGGTTGAAGCAGCTAGAAAAGGGGAGCCGATGTTGTCTGCTTTCGACAGACGGAGAAGGTTGAGAGAGAAAGAAGAGCCGAGCGGAGCTGTCCCGGCGTGCCAGTGGTGGGAGAATGATTGACAGGTCTGGCTCATCCGTATTCCTCGCCTGTGATTGGTTGCTCACCACCTGTCAATCAAGTCGACGAGCCCTCCCACCACTTTTTTCTACTCTACTCTGACGCATTTCTACCATTTCTATTCTATTTCATTCCCGTTCGTTTTTACACACTTTTCGACTGCGTTTCCGATCCGGGAATTCATGATCATTTACCCTCTCACTAAATCCTCTCATACTCAATCACACCCGCTCGCACTCTCTCTTTTCATCTATCTCTCGCTTTCTCTCAGTCACTCTCTCCGCCTCCTCTCTCTTTTTTCAATTTGTATTCAAATTTTATTCTATTATCACTAATTATATAGTCTCGCAGTTCGAAGTTATCAAGGTTAAGTTTGAATGGACGAATTTTTGTCCAGACTTCGCCCTTATTACGTAAATGCTTTACGTAAAATGTAATTGTTAATATCCAAACTTTCTCTCATTTTCTCATCTATTGTGTTTTTAATAATATTCTTTTTAATCAGTCACAATTATATTTTGTTTATTTACGTAAATAAAGTAATTTTATCTTTATCTCTCTCTCTCTCTCTCTCTCTCTCTCTTTTATTACTTGTAAAGTGCACAAATAAAAG
Organism: Conomelus anceps; assembly: GCA_948455865.1. NCBI lineage: Eukaryota > Metazoa > Arthropoda > Insecta > Hemiptera > Delphacidae > Conomelus > Conomelus anceps. The sequence continues at coordinate 24,042,903 of OX418225.1, read as the reverse complement.
TCATTTTCTATCTATCTTCTCTCTGTCCATCTTTCTATTCTCATTCACCTATCACTCATTTGCTCAGGGAACGAAATCATTTTTTTTTTAATTTTATTCTTTTTTACTCTTATTTTAGTTATAAAATAATTAAGTTACTCTTTTTTCTCTTTTCATCGAGTTATTCTTATTCAGTGTGACACATTCACTGATTAGCAATAATCGTTAAGTTTCTTTTTTATATCGCCCACTAAATAATCTTTTCTTATTATATTTTGTTTATTAAATGGCATTTTTTTCTCCCTTGTTACAAATTCTATTGTTGTTTTACTTACTTCTATCTCTCTGCTTCAATAAGAGTTATTGTAAAGTGTCTTATTTATTTTGTAATTTTATATATGCTTCAATGGGCTTAAGCCTTAAGGCAATAATTGCCAGTAAATCAATATAGGCTATAAAGACAACTCTTTTCCACTCTCCCACTTCTTATCACAATCTTTCTCTCTGTTTTTTCTTTCTGTTCCTCTTTCTCTTTCTCTTTGTCTTTCTCTTTCTCTTTCTCTTTCTCCTTCTCTTTCTCTTTTTCCTTCTCTTTCTCTTCTCTTTCTCCTTCTCTTTGTCTTTGTCTTTCTCTTTGTCTTTGTCTTTCTCTTTCTCTTTCTCTTTTTCTTTTTCTTTCTCTTTCTCTTACTCCTTCTATTTCTCTTTCTCCTTCTCTTTCTCTTTTTCTTTTTCTTTCTCATTTCCATTGTCTTTGTCGTAAAACTGTTGAAATACAAATAAATAATTCAATTGTAAAAACAAATGAGGACATTATTTTTTTGGAGGATGCCCACATAGGTCTGAGACCTGTGCGTGGGTAATGAATTGGATGATGGTGATTGATGAGTTGGACCAACAGTTTTAGGTGGTTTCTGAACCACCGGGTAGTGATTTTACAGCAGAGAGCAGAGTCTTTTTTGCTGGCCAATCCAATCGGTCACCCTTACAAAGGTGGCCCAGGAGTTTCATGGCTTATCGCTGATTGAACAGATACCTGCTACGGGACTCGGCTATCACTTCCCTGCAATTCATTACAATTTTGAATCATTACATCACTTGTGAATCAATACATACTAGAATCATACATACTAATATATCCTGAATACATTAAATTTAAACTATATTGAAATCTATTCCTGACGAAGGCTAATTAATTTTTTTAATCGCTTAATTGGCATATTCGATTCCTAATTAAAATTATTTTCGATTTCTCTTCAAGCTCAGATTTACTAATTGTTTGATAGTCGAAGAGAGAGCATTATAAATTCTATTGCTATGTAATGAAGTGTTTTCCAGAGTAGAAATAGAAGTAATCGTAATATAACTCTACTATGCTTTTCGAATCCCCATTGCTAGTATAGTTAGTTTTCATGGTTTTTATCATTGGTTTAGTGATTATAAATTCTGATATTTCAATTTCAATTTCGATAGGCTATATTTTTTTTCTATTTTGTATTTCAAGGTATTTGTACCGCAATGGCCGCAAACAATTATGATTGTATTTTTTTGATATTTTAGCAACTGCAATTTTATTCAGAAATATATTGTTCCGGGTTCTATATCTAAAATGACGCTGGCAACACTTGAATTCATCACTCACACTTCATTAACATAAATAATCCACAACACGCACTGATCAGTAACGTCTTACACAAAATAAGCAATCAAAAAACAGATAAATCGATATTGTTCAACTAATAAAGAGTTCTCAATATTACTGTACAAAAATTAATCACTAAATGTCAAAAGGCCGATCTAATATTAAATAATAACTGTTCAATAAACTGTCCAATAATTGAAGAACGTCAAAGAAGAATTATCACTACAGACAACGAAAGTTCATTAACGTGGTTTCTAATAGCGCCAACGGGATTGCACTGTTTGTATTAACGTAAACAGAAACTGTCACTGTACTGTCACTTCAACAACAACCGTTTGTTTATCACGGTCTGTATAAGCGCTTACTGGTAAACAGTAGATGTAACTACTGCTACTTATCGCATTAAAGATGGAATTACCACTAAACTCACTTTTACAAAAGTGATCGCTTTATATAGGCATTTATTTGAACTAGAAAGACGGAGATTTCTCTATCGAATTCTAAATAAACTGATAAGGACTCTCGCATTTTCTACAATATTCCATGATATTCCATTAATTCTAATTAAACACCTAGAATATTCTACCAAATTCTAAGTAAATATCATAAAAGTGTCAAAAGAAGAGTAATTAATTGCTTTGTCCAGAGACTTGTCGACACAAGCGATAACGCTGTAAATCCTACTTTCCGTGTTAACCACAATATTTATAAGAAAAGACTGGCAGCTTCTATGAAAAATTGCTGCCAGGTAATTCTGAATCAATGAATTGTATATGAATATTTTCTATTTTTTCAAGGCAATATAAATTTCATTTTCAATACAACTTTTAATATCTGCTTGTCAAGGCTCCGTGGAGGACTGCCATATGAAGAACATAGTATTATAATTTCGTCACCAGCGTGATAAAAGGTCTCAACAGTTTATTCAAAGTTACTCTACAGTGCATAAAGAACAGATGCATGCTAGACTATCTTGATAGAGCCGAAAAGGCACTTTTTCTTTTAGAGGGTTGCCACTATATCGGACAGAAGCTGACTCAGCGCTGAACCGAGGCTGCTCTCAGAGGTCGGTTGGTCTGGAAAACACAAAAGTTATGCGCGCACAGTGGCGCAAGGAGAGAGGGTGTCAGGCCGAAAGTGACGGTGAGAAGAAAAATAGGATGAGGAAGGAGAAAAGAGAGAAAATGAGAAAAAGAAGGAGGAGCAGAATGAGAAGGAGAAAAAGTAGAAGAAGGAAAAGAAAGAGAAGAAGAAGAAAGAGGAGAGGAAGGAGAAGAAAGAGGAGAGGAAGGAGAAGAATGAGAAGAAGGTGAAGAAGGTAAAGAAGGAGAAGAAGTAGAAGAAGGAGAAGTAGGAGAAGAAGGAGAAGAAGGACAAGGAGAAGAAGGAGAAAAAAAGGAAGAAGGAGAAAAAGGAGAAGAAGGAGAAAAAAGAGAAGAAGGAGAAAAAGGGGAAGAAGGAGAAAAAGGAGAAGAAGGAGAAAAAAGAGAAGGAGAAGAAGTAGAAGAGCGAAAAGTAGAAGAAAAAGAAAAAAGAGAAGAAGGATAAGGAGAAGAAGGAGAAGAAGGAAAATAAGGACAAAAAGGAGAAAGAGAAGAAGAAGAATATGATGAGGAAGAAGAAAAAAGAAAATGAGAAATAAAAGAAGGAGAAAAAGTAGAAAAGGGAAAAGAAGGAGTTAAGTGAGAAGAAAGAGAAGAAGTAGAAAAGGGAGAAGCAGGAGAAAAAGGAAAATTAGTAGAAGATGGAGAAGAAAGAGAAGGTGAAGAAAAAGAAAACAGAGAAGAAGAAGTGGAAGAGAATGAGGAAGAAGAATAAAGAGAAGAAAAGTTGCCAGAGCGAGTGAATAAGAGAGTGCTTTGAGTGGAGTAAGACGAGGGATGAAAGTGAGGATTAAAACGAGCTTGCTGATAAGGGTTGACGAACCCCAGCACTCATCGCCAGACCTTGGCGCATCACTCACCACCACACAGCCACCATAAATATCATATACGGCCGTTTACATTCACAACGTGGAGAATGACAAAGATGTTTTCTGCGCTGTGTGCTGTGGCTGCTGCGGGTTGCAGGCCACGGATTAAGTGACGCCGCACCCGAATACTCTGTTTGCTACCATTCAATGAGAAGAGGTGTCATGTGTAGACCTTTTTCTCACATCGAGAGCAGTGCCTCTTTTCTCAATATTACTTCTTCTTTTAGTGTAACTAGTGTAGATATCTGGCTCAAAAATCACAAAATTCCAAATCATATCATTTTTTTTTTTTGGACTGTGAGTACTTTTTTAAAAATGAAATCAAAAATTCTGTAAGAAACTTGTGAGCTATTGTGCTCCGAGGTGGAATTTCTAGTGAAAGAGACCTAACCTAAAATTTTTATTCTACTCTGAAATTTTGTGGAAATCAGTTTTTAAATCAACAAATAAATAAATAAAGGGTGATGTGAATAAAAATCAGTAATTACTTTTTCCTACAACTGCTCGTAAAGTAGTTCTTTACGTACTGAAAACTAATTGTAAAATGCCTCTTTACTGCTCAGCAAGCGGTAAAGTACTTTACGCTCGCCAGCTGTTTTCTTTACGCTTCTGTTTTGATTTTGATGCCTTCTCATTGGTGGATCACGGAATCCGTGAAATTCACATAACCTCAAAAATAGCGTACGCTAACCAAATCCGCGCACGGTCTGTGATGTTACAAACTACAAGCTTTTATTGTGTTGGAATCCAGAACTGCAGTTTTAGGAAAAATATTGTATGCAATTCGCGCGTGAAGCTTCTTTATCGCTCTCGCAAAATTACTGCGCTTCGCTACGCGTCGCGCAGTAAATGTTTTGGCTCGAGCGATAAAGTCGCGCTTCACGCTCTTAATACATAAATAACTATTCTTGTCTGTTTTTTAAGAAATTACTTACTACTTTTTTTTTTTTTAGGATGAAGCCCACATAGGTCTGAGACCTGTGCGTGGGTAATGAGTTGGATGATGGTGATTTATGAGTTGGACCTACAGTTTTAGGTGGGTTCCGAACCACCGGGAAGTGATTTTCAGCAGAGAACAGTGTCTTTTTTGCTGGCCAATCTAATCGGTCACCGTTACAAACGGGACCTACGAGAACGCAGCTTATCTATCTGATTGAACAGATACCTGCTACGGCTCGCGGCTATCACTTCCCTAGTTGAATAAAATATAATAAATTGGTATTCTTTTACCTTATTGAGAATTTATTTTTCTTAATAAGTAATCGCTGATAACTAAACAGAAATACTGATTCAGCTTAAGTAATTTCTTAAAAGAATGTGAATAAAGTGTTGGAAATACTTATTCTTATAAGAAATTACTTACTGAATTTTAAGATAGCCCCAGACCAACCTTATTACCAATTATGGCTGCCTTTATGAGCATTCGCAACGAAAAGAAGTACAGAAATCGGCGTTTCATTAGTCCAAGAAGGTATCGTGAATTACTCCGCTTTAGTGAAGGATCGGTAGACCATCTAAGTGAAATTTGTTCACCGTATTATAATGAGTTGTATTGTAATGCAGTTTTGAATGATGTCGATTCCCGATAGTAGCAGTAGCAGCTATTTTTATAGCAATTATGTCCGTTTATATTCAGAAGGTGAATTTCAAAGAAGTATGTCCAAGGTTGATCCATAACATTGTTGCTCCATAACTCGCTCAAATCAGCAAAATAGAAACGCTGTGACGTCATTCTGTTCAGAGTTACTCGCTGGGCATTCACGTTCCAACTTGTAGTACCACTTGCAGTACTGCTAGTAGTACTGCTAGATGGATAGTCGACTCCACTCACGCTCCTACTTACAATCCAACTTTATTCCTAATCAGCTGTGAACGTCGCTCTTGAGCCGAAAAATGTGACCGAAGTTGCCCGATGTTGCCCGAACTTACCCGAAGGTCATGCACTGACTGAGATAACATGGACGACTTTGATCCGACTGCCCCACACACGCTCCAACACCGTCGACATTCGTAAGTCGTCCCTCTAGTGGTCCATCTAGTCGTCCATCTACAATTCCAACCATCCAACAAGCCCATTCACGTTCCGTTTTCGGATCCAACCTTGAAGGTTGGACTGCAAGTGGTACTGCAAATCGGAACGTGAATGCCCAGCTTAAGCTTGCAAATTTGAGCTCTATTTGTACACTTTTTCAGTACAAAAATGAAGTTTTTTGCATATCACAGATTTGACTCTATATCTTGATCAGCTGTTTAGATATGGGTTATCCAATGCTATTGAACTGAAATACGTCATACCCCCACCATTTTTCTAGTTCTCAAAAAACGGGCCAACCTTGTTTTTAATAAATCTTGGTCCATACTGCATTTCACGAAAGTAGGCGGCTCAAAGAGATTGTGATGTAACAAAAACAACTACTACAGTGGCAAACCATATGAATGCTAGCCTCAGACTGGGAAACACCTTACGAGTGTTGTCAATTTGGGCATTGAGGTTGGTGGTTTTTCTACTATCTGCTGCTGGCGTGGTCCCATATCTGGTAAAACCGCAATTTCTTAGAGCCGCGCAATTAGGTGGCGTGACCTATACATACGCATCAATGAATCGGAGAAGAAGATTCGTATTTCAAAGAGGCTGTTTATTGAGAAACTCGTATTATAACAGAAATTAATATTTTCACAATTTATTATTGAAATTAGAACTTTCTTTTAAAATAGGGATTTCCTCTCTTGAGTACATCGATGTTGAACACCAAGTTAAAACAAAATTGAGATTGCTAATTATTAGCTTAGACGAAACCTAATTCAATCATGCGTATAGTTCTCTATTAATGAAAGAGTGAGTTTTTTAATCGATTTTTTCAATTCATGCTCTATTTTGAAGTTTATTGGCTTATCTTGAATTGTTATTGTTCCAACCTATTGTTTCCTATTTCCTTTAATCTTGTTCCAAACCTTTTTGCTCACATTTCCTCGCTATAGGCTACTATTCTTCTTACTCTTATTCTTTATATACCTATTCTTATTTGTCCTACTCCTATTTTTCTCGCTCCTCTTCTCCTTGTTCCTGTTAGCATCAGGCTAGTTCAAACTATCCATTGTGGGTAATACAAGGAACACTCGTCTACTTCGTTCATGAGTCTCCAGATCTGGCGAGAGAGCTTGAAATTAATATAATTAAAGATGGGGGAGTAGTCAAAATCTTATATTGTTTATTCGTGCATGGAAATGCTATATCTGGGGCACCGATGATGAGTGGGTCAGAGATTTTTTTTAAGTAAGGGACCTCGATAGAATGAAATGACAAAACAGATAGACTCAATTTGCCCCTAATAATTTATGGCTATTGATAACGTTTCAACAATCTAAATCTTTTGTCCAGCAGTGCTATTCGACATAATCGAAAACTTACGTATTAGCAAAGACAATCAGATAGTATTCTATCTGATCTGAATGTTATACAATCTGTATTTTGGTCTTTGGTATTAGTACACGGTATCAGAGTATCAGTACACACATATCAGACACATATCTACACACATATCAGTTCACGGTAGACTTCATCTAACAAGTATTTTTTGAACAACTTTTATATATTTTTTCTACATTATCGATAAGTTGAACAATCTTGAAATAGAGGGTTGAGCGAAAGCGAGAGAGCTGAACAAGGACAGAAAGTTTGCATGTGAGTGACTAATGCGAGGTACGAGACTCCGTCTCAAAGTTGAATGTTTCAAAGAGGGATCTGTCGAGAGCCGAGAGTTGAGAGGGACCCGACACTCCAAAGTTCCCGCATTACTTACAGCCGTCCAGTCATAAAGAGCACCTTTCGCGAATATACTTGCAAGGCTGTTCGAGTTCTTAGCATAAGTAGCTACGGCATAAACACGAACAAATTATACATTTACAGCTTGTAAATTTTTAGTATGAGGTGATAACGATTCAAGAAATTTGCGATTAAGATTGAGTGATCGCATAGCTACAGTTAGCCTACACTTTTTAGATGTAAATTGCTTTATTCCCTGACAAGAACTATACATAAAAAACAACATGATGCATTTGAATAGTTTCTCACATGGAAATTTATACTTGATAATAACCATCAGAGCTTTCTTTCCTGGATTTCGTGTTCCATGACGAACTGCGTTGTTAATATTAACTTTTTAAGTGAACTCAATGACTTGGCAGTCTAATTTTTATTAAGAATAAGTAGTATTTTACTTACTCTGTAGGCCGAACGTTTTCGAGTTGTTAAAACCCATCTTCCAGGCATCCTAGATATCGATGTTGGTTTGTTGGTTAGAAGAACTGTGATTTTTGTGTATTGCGGTCAAAAAGTTTGTGTTTTTTGAAATTCAACTGTTCATTGAGGATGTTTTGTTTATTGTGTGTGGTGTGTTTGTAAATTTCTTGTTCCAAGGTGTTGAGTTCGTGTCCATTAGATTTTATATATAGAATGTGTAGGTTGGTAGTGATGTCAGTGAAAGTGTGTCCAGTTTGAATGATATGGTTTCTTTCCCCTTTAACTAATAGTAAAAGTATGTGGAATAATCGATTTGTTAAATGTTGCCATTGCTTCAAACAGTTCATTGGTATTCAAATCAGAAAACGATATTGTGAGTCATTTTGTTATGAATAGAGACCTGAAATCGATCCCTTCCATGAACAAATTTATAATAATTATAGTAGCATCGGAATCCATTCCCATAACGAATAATTTTAGATATATCTCTGTTAGCTTCCCAATTCAGTATCAAATGTTTTTGCTAAGAAGCTTGTTGTGCTCAGGTTTGCTTCCCAACTGGAACTGATATTACTTCAATCTGGAGCGCAATTCCAGGGGAATAACTGGTAATCATCAGGCCATTGTTTTTTAATCTATCTGACATTTTTTAATTATGGCTAAACCATGTTTTCTATCCATGTAATTTAGTTATTTCAAAAAATAAATTTTGTTCAATATTATAATATTAATATTGATCTAACTTAGGCATTTTTTTGGCAATTTGGCAAATTTTTGACCGCAAATGAAGCACCTTATATCAATGAGAAATAAGTTACTCAGCTAATCAGATTAACCGACCTATGATCTATGAATGTGTGGAGACAACTAAAGCTTAATAGAAGCAATAGAACCTGATAAAACCGCTTTAAAATGAGAGTCCAAGATGCGAGAGAGAGCTGATTAGATTTAAAGTAGTCTTAGTATGGAATTAGCGATTGTAGTGTTTCTGGGGAATTTAGAATTTTGATTGAATTTTCAACATATTGAAAATTTTTCGATTTGTTTACAGGCTAGGTCGTTTTGCACAATTTTATGCTACCGATACATTACATTGTTTTCTCTAGCAACGATCAAATCACAAATAGCATAGGATTGAATAGATTATTAAATTCATATGCAAGATCTTATTTGCAATTAACTCAATCACCTACGGTAATTATGTTAATCTACTTAATTTCTACCGATTTTCTACTTATTGAAAAATCATATGAAAAAACTCATGAGTGATTTAAGCCTACTCCCTACTTATGAAGCATAAGAATTGAATGCGCTTGTATGAGTTAATTTCAATATGGCTGCTGTAAAAAAATATCCTCCCCTTTTCTCGTAGTGGGCTAACCAATGAGTAGCAGTATTGGAGGCGGATGGAAAAATCTATATTTCGTTATTGAAAACACGATTTCTGTACACAGAGCGATATCAAATTCACCCTCCCCCCACCCCCAACCGTGATTTCCCCTCGCCGAAAGTATCACCCCTGCTGTCAACAGCCGCGATATTGAGAAGGCAATGCCGGTCTGTGATGCGGCTAGATGAAAAAACCATCTCCTGTTTACAAGAGTGTTCTACCCAATTTATAACGTCCCCTTCTGTTGGTTATTAATTTTTTAATTGGAAAAATATTAATTGCTTGTGGCTGGTTTTTCCTGTGTTACTAGAATGAACATTGAAGAGCAGTGATGGGAAACGGAAACGATTTTAATGAAGAGATTGCATTCCATCATGTTTGAGTTAAATTTTCAATGCTCTATAATCTATATTTTTTAACTTTTAGAAAGGTCTTGTATATTACAAGACCAGGTTACAAAACTGATTACATAACTAGTTAAGAGAAAAAATATTGATTTTTTGATAGTATCTTAGTAAAAAAATAATATTGATTTTTTGATAGTATCTTTTTCATGTTACATGTAACAGCCGTTCTTGCATAAATATATTCCTACAGACCAATATTTGTTTTTAAAAACTAGAACTTTGATATTATAATGATAGTTTCTTCATAACTTATAAATAAAGCTTGCAATTATTTTCACTTTATTCATAATTAGTTCACTTCAGTTACACTACTTTTTGCCATATTCTACTCAGTGTTACCTATTCTGTTGTCATTTGCATGGAGAAGGTTGAAACGTACATTGTAACATGAGCAATGATAGCCGTGAGCCGTAGCAGGTATCTGTTCAATCAGATAGAGATAAGCAACGCTCTCCTGGCCTCTCTCTGTAAGGGTGACCGATTGGATTGGCCAGCAAAAATACGGTGCTCTTTGCTGTGAAATCACTTCCCGGTGGTTCGTAACCCACCTAAAATATTACGTCCACCATGCTTTCAATAACATGGTTCAAGCGGCGAGGTGGAACTACCTGTAAAACTCCCCACCAATAAAAGCCATACGCATTTACTTTTTACATGAGCAATAATGAAATATATACACACGTCCATAATTATAATATATGATCTATTGTTTGTGATGGTTTTTATATTGATAATAGTTATTTGTGTAACTAGAGTGCAAAATAGCGTTTTTCTGCATCGAGAGAAACAGTTTTTTTCACGAGCCAAAGGCGAGTGAAAAAAGTTTCTCGAGTGCAGAAACAATACTTTGCACTCGTATTACACATTAAATTTTTCCTACAGTAATTTATAATGTAATTTAAAGAGAACAAAACAGGACATACATAACCTGACAATTCCTCACATAACCTATCTTCGAATCAAATCGATTTCAACAACAACAACTACAACAACTATTTCACAGCTGAAGCAGAGTAGTTCTAGCCAACCTATTTTTGAATGCAGAATAGGGAACCTGCGTATTACATGCTCACTATTTTGTGTTGTTAGGTTGCAAATTTGGAGTGCGGAAAAGTACATTCCCGCACTGCAATTTACTTTCCCGCACTGGTGCAGGAATAGACTATTTTGCGTGCTACAGTTAGTGCAAAAATAGGCACTTTTTCGGGTCACTGTAGGAAATATATATTATTCAACCCTGTATTAATTACAGTTTATTAATATATGGTCTGAAATTGTTTATGTTGTACTGTATAGTTTTTTCACTAGTAGGCCAATTATGTTCCACAAAAAATGCGAACGGTAATTACTGTAATCTTTTCTCTAAGAGAAAATTACACTCAGATAGCTTTTATACTTAGCCAAATAAGCTTTTCAAGACGTCATGAAACTAATCAAATTACGATATAAAAAAATAATATATTCAATATTCAGCTTTATAGCTTTTCATCTTTCTGTCTTTTAATATCAATATTGTTGTCATTAATATATCATATTGTGCATTCAAATAGTTTATTTTGATGAAATTAATTTTGAAAATAAATTATTCATTCTGCAAATAAATTATTCATTCAAAAGACAGAAAATGGAAAGCGATAACGCTGAATATTGAATATGTTATTTTTTTCAATTATTGATTGATGGGGTAGCATACAAGAGGAAGAGAATTACAGGAAAATACAGGAATTACAGGATTACAGTTTTATAGGATTTTAGTATTTCGAATAATTATGAAAACAAGCTTCCTTAGGCTGAGAGAAGCTTTCCACTCTCCATATTCATGCTGAGCCTATTTAGTTCACAAGTTCGTTCATCTCCTGCTATATCACGAAGTGTGAATAGCTTTTCTTGCAATCTCATAACTGTATTAGCGTGGCGTATCTGTAGCATCACCCTCGCATTATTAGGGAGGCAAGCATCGTTGAATTTGACCGTCTTCAGCCACTTCTTGTCGCTCGCAACGTAAAGAATGAGATGGAAGTGGAAGGGACGCACTAACGGCCACTCTCAAACATATCCCAACTTCCTGGATATGTTTCGGCGACTTCTGTAAATATTCAAATCAGTCCCTTTGACCAGTGGGATGGACTCCGGACCCAGTAGAAGTATATAATAGGTGGTATAATATAATAAAATAATGAATTCGCCTTGCACATATATATTCGTGCTGTACAAAAACAGGAAACGAAGGTGGGAAATGAACTGTTTTTATCAGTGCTGGCGAGTTCACGAGAGGAGCTAATTTATTTACCGTGACCACTGTATTGTGGCCAGAGATAGTGGCTATTAGGGACAAGAAATGCGCCGAGGGTCCTCGCATTAGGGAAGTCCTTCCAAATCAATAGACCACACTCCCAAAATCCACCAGACCTCGTTTTAAATTTCCCCACCGGCAAAAAACATCTTATCGGCCTTCCAGTTGCCGTTCGCTATCTATGCGGCTCAAATTTCCAAACAAGAACAAACGGAAGTAAGTTATAATTGAACAAGATATAAATCTGAATAATTTTTATTGTTCATATGTTGAGGATGTCCGACTTCCAGCACGATGGACTGCATGCAATGGAAATGTCACTCTAGACTCTATTCCGGGAAGTATATTTATGAATGAGCATGGCTGACCACTGCCAGCTTGAAATTGAAAATTGAACAATCTTCAAATTCAAATTGAAATAAATCTAAATAATTAGAAAGGTTACTGCTGCATTCGATCACAACACAAGCTCAAAAAAATACAGGCATTGTCCACCATCTGTATAAAAAATAGTGTTACTCCTCTAATACAATAGTAAAATGGTAGTATAATAGTATTGTTCTATTTTTATGCAAGTAATACATGGGAAAATTTGTTATTTGTTTCATTTTGATAAATGAATGTGAGAGGAATAAATTAAGAGCATTTGAAGTGAACTGAATTAATCTAACAATTACCGTATCTGAACAGCTGATGATACTCGAATTTGCGGTTAAGACATTTTTTATCTTTCAAAAATCACCGATTCGACATTTCTAGGACGGATTTCAATGGTTCTCTCTATCAACACTTCGTATAAATTAATGTCAGCATTTAAAATTAGGCTTCTCGTAATGAATTTAATTATAGCCTATTCATTTTCATAACACTTTCGTTGCTGGAATAGAATCCAAATCAGTATTTTTTTTAAATAATCGTATATAAAAATACTGTGACAGAGAAATATTGATAAAACTACAGTTCAATTTCATGCAGCACAGTGGATATCAAGTTGAAATGTGAAAAGGAATGAATTTAATAATTTTTGAATAAAAAAACTCACATCCGTAATTTTTCATGTTTTTTTTTTTAATGATTTCTGACCTTATTGTGGGAAATTTGATAAACAAAAGCGTATCAGGGATATATAACTGGATAGCGGGAATAGTGACACAGTAGAGTGGTGGAGGTGACACAGTAGAGAGGTGATTCCAGCAGCGAAAGTGTTATGAAAATAAATATAATTAAATCCATCTAAGAAAAAACTGATTTTCGCTTCATATGATATGAGAAGTCCAATTTTAGTTTGGACGATGCTAACATTAATTTATAAGAAGTGTTGATAAAGAGAATCATTGTAATCGGTCCCAGAAATGTGGAATCACTGATTTTTTAAGATAGTCGTATATAAAAAGTCTTAACTACAAATAGGATATTCGAATATCGTCAGCTGTTCAGATACTAATTAATTCAGTTCAATTCAAATGCTCTATCACACATGAAATATGACGAATGGCAATTCAAAGAGAAACTGAACAAAGGTGTTAAGTTTTTTCAGACTATGAAAAACAATCACCACGTCTTCATGTCCGTGGAGTTTGGTATCCCATGTTTTCAGCACGTATCAGAATAATTCAGACAGTTTGCACTTTGCGACCAAACTGGAAAACACAAGTTTACTGACATATTACTCAAGAGTATAATCATAATGCCGGCAGTGCTATTTGTTGAATATGGTTTCGAATTTCATTATCTTGTCCGGCCGTTCATGCCGAATGAAAAATCTCGATTCCCACAAGGCGTAGGATTAGTCTGACAGAAGACAATGACTGTTAATTAATACTGCCCGAGTGATTGATAAATCTAATTATTGATCCCTGTTATTACGTTCGGGAAATTCGAAGCGAGCCGCGCATTGATGGCTCGATGAAGGACCTTCAGCTCCAAGGAGGGCGGAGTCCATTTCTCGCTGTCACATCCTTCGTCCTTTTTTATTATTCTCTTCTAGCAATCTTGTCTGGATAGTTGTTTTTTTCGTTTCAGTGCAGAATTCGAAATTGTTCACGATTGTTGTAGGATATAACATAATAATGGGGTACTAGTTGAGGAAATTAGCCTGCAGTCATTCAATGATGATGGCTTTACTGTATAAAAGTTTCAAGAGTTAAACAAAACCTTCTGCTCCATGAAAAATCGATTTTTTCAAATTGTTATTGGAATAAAACGCACTTTGGTAGCGTAAAATTGGAACAAGTTAAGAATGCAATTGGAAAACAACAAAAGTCAAGATACACACCTATTATGAAAAAACAAAATAAAAAGATAATCGATAAAGTCGGAGAAAAATCATTAAATTGTCACAAATTGTGCTACTTGTACTACTGGTACCTACGGTGTGGAACCTCAATACCACCAGAAATCTATTAAAATGACAAAATATATTATGGAAAACATAGACAAAGACATATTTATTGATTTTCAACCAGTAATGACTTATTGCTGAGATATAGTTGAACTTCTGAAGCATTAAAATATTAAGGGAAAATAAATTTCCGCCTAGTACTATCAGCTAATTCACTATTATTTCCGGATACGACGATCAGTTGAAGTTTTAGCAGTGAACTTTTTATACAGGGTGTCCCACGAGTAACCCGACAAACTTCTAGGGTGGTTTCCTATCATCAAAATAATGAAAAAAGTTCATATAAGCATATGTCCGGAAATGCTTTGTTAGGGAGTTATGGCTAGTGAAAGATTTCCCCCGATTCTCTAGGAAAGGATGGAAATAAAGCCAAACTGATTTTTTTACGGCGTTAAGTTAGGTGTTACATCTATTGGATTTTATGTAAAATGAACTAAAAAAAAGAATAAAACACGTCCCAGACCTATAGAATCACCCATATTTGAGATATCTGACAAAATATGCAAAATTCGGTCTCGAAAAACATGCTTCATTTAGATTTGATCCACATTAATTTCGTTAAATGGGTAATAAACACAGAAACTTTATGAACAAAACTTGTAGTAAATTTAATTCTGAGGAGAATGGTGTAAAATAGGTTTATAATAAACAAACAGAAACTTTAAAAAATTAATTTTTAATGAAATCAACACATACGAAAATAAGACAGCAGCAAAACAATAATTAAACAAAACATTTTAAGATGTTGCGAAACTGTAAATTTTAATTACTGTAAAGGCATGCGGTTTATTCCCATATACAGTATTCATTCAATTAAATAATGACAAAAAATTCACAGTATAAAAAAGTTGTTGGTTGAGAAATAAGATGATAAAAATACAGCGTCAAGTGAAATGCTTTTAGTTTATTGAAAATCAAGAAATGGCAGCACTTCTCCAACAATACATGAATCCAAGTTATTGTACAGACGTACAATGATACAGCAGTCGCATTAACTAGTCTGTCAACTGTGATTTGTGCAGTGCATTTGCGGTTTGTATTATTTGTACTTTATTCCTGTTTTTCTTTAATGAAAAGATGCCATTCACAATTTCAAATCAATAGTCCGCAGATATTGTTTTCGTCTATGGTTTTGCCAATGGAAATAGTCGGGCAGCTAAACTTGAATTTGAAAGATGATTTCCGAATAGAAGAAAACCTACTTACGAAACATTTGTATCGGTATTAAATAACTTGAGAACAAATGGATCTTTTCTATTTGTTACTTGTTCGAGTGAACGTCCTGTAATTGCTGTACGCGAACAAGATAATATCATTGACATGATACAGCGTAGTCCTCAACTTAGTACTCGCCGACTTTCTAATAGATTAAACATATCTCATAGTACAGTCTGGAGAACATAGAAAGAAAACAACTTTTATCCATATCATTTACAAAGAGTTCAAAATCTTTGTGTTGATTTAATTAAAAATGAATTTTTTAAACTTTCTGTTTGTTTATTATAAACCTATTTTACACCATACTCTTCAGAATTAAATTTACTACAAGTTTTGTTAATAAAGTTTCCGTGTTTATTACCCATTTAACGAAGCTAATGTGGATCAAATATAAATGAAGCATGTTTTTCGAGACCGAATTTTGCATATTTTGTCTGATATCTCAAATATGGGTGATTCTAGAGGTCTGGGACGTGCTTTATTCAATTTTTAAGTTCATTTTACATAAAATCCAATAAATGAAACACCTAAACTAACGCCATAAAAGAATCAGTTTGGAATTATCTCCATCCTTTCCTAGAAAATCGGGGGAAATCTTTCACTAGCCGTAACTCTGTAACTAAGCATTTCCGGACATATGTTTATATAAACTTTTTTAATTATTTTGATGAGAGGAAACCACCCTAGAAGTTTGTCGGGTTACTCGTGGGACACCCTTTATATTATGGTATTATGGTATACTACATATTATTTCACTATCTTAACCACGTTGGATAATATTTTTCCCGGAATTCATTCAGTTCCTTGAACAGTGGCGTAACTGGAGTTGACTTATGGTGGGTGGGGGGTTTACCACCACCAGTCAACCACTCCTACATAAACGATTCTCATAATATAGATGTAATATATATTATAAAATATTAATGTTGCTTCAAATTAAATAAACAATCTTTAAAAAAATTCAAATTTATTTTACAATTTTTTAACATTCCTTTTAACTAGGGGGGTTACATCCTTAATAAACAATTTCTTTCAAAATTAAACAATTTCTAATTAAACAAAACCCCTCGTTACGCCTATGTCTTGGATAATATTCAGTTAATTCTCAAAGTACCTAAATAATGTCTCAATATTCCATAAACTCTTGATTTCATTTGAGTTCTTGAAAATACAAAAATTAGTAGCCTACTATAAAAATTAGATGTTGAGCTGAAATCAGCAATTTTACTACTATAAAGGAAATTATTGTTTGATATTCTGTATCCACTACTTCAGAGTTTGTTGCAGAAAAAATCTGTTGATATAACTCAGACGTGTTTGTTTATCTGAAACAAAAGATTAGCAAAAAAGTCCCG
Organism: Conomelus anceps; assembly: GCA_948455865.1. NCBI lineage: Eukaryota > Metazoa > Arthropoda > Insecta > Hemiptera > Delphacidae > Conomelus > Conomelus anceps. The sequence continues at coordinate 24,026,006 of OX418225.1, read as the reverse complement.
TACCACTACTACAAAATACAACTTTCCATATATTTTTTTTGAGGATGAAGCCCATATAGGTCTGAGACCTGTGCGTGGGTAATGAGTCGGATGATGGTGATTGATGAGTTGGACCTACAGTTTTAGGTGGGTTCCGAACCACCGGGAAGTGATTTAACAACAGAGAACAGTCTTTTTTGCTGGCCAATCTGATCGGTGTTATGTGTGTTATGCAATATTGAGCTAATGCTACCTATTATTATACAGTACATAGTTCGGATCCATTTTGATAGATCCCTAATTACTTCGCGGGTTCTAATCAGTGTAAAAGACATGTTTCAATAATTAATTTATAGGCACCGTTGACAAAATTGAATTATTATTTGTGTGGCAGCGCGTATGGTTTCCACCTCTCATCAGTGCTGTAGCGTGATGCTGCAATATGACTTTCCAGTAAGCTGCTAGACTCAAGATGCCACTCGGAGGGCGTCGTAGAGGTTGGAAAATAAGGAGAAGAAGGAGATGAAGAATGGGAGCAAGAAGTTGTGGAAGAGAGGGCTGCCTGCTGAAGTTATTGGATAAGTTTGGGGCAGACAAAATCTGTCTCTCAACCCCCCCCCCTTCGCAATCGACCTTCCCTCCCTATCTTCATGACTTTACCCATCGAATAAGACTGTCAAAATATGATTTCATCTGTCATCCAGTGTCGCATATGACAAAGTATCATTGCCAAGCCAACTGACGCCGCCAGGTGATTCTAATATCGGCGCAGGCAGAAGCTCTAGCTCGCTTTCTACATGCTACATACTATATCGAGACGAGATATCTATTTGATTTTCATTTCTCCTCTTCTTTGTTGTACTTCATCTCTTCTTCCATTCAACTCATCCTGAAAAACATCTGAAAGCAAATCCTACAACTTTCTGCCTTCTGTTGTTTTCAATATAATATACCATCATCACACTCACTCCCTCGCTCTCTCTCACTCAACTAAAAAGAAGTAGAACATAGGTCGCCGCTCTTCTTTACCTCGAGTCGCGATTTAAAAAAAAAATGCTATTCCACCCTTGACTTCTACCCTTCACTTTTGACACTATTTGACAAATGGAGTCACGCGATTTTTTTCAGCCCCTTTCATTTTGCATCCTCCTTTCTCTTTACAATCACTTCTCTTTTTCTATTTTTCATACAATTTCCCCTCCTTCAACTCACCCCACCCCCCACCCACCCGCTACCAAACAACCTACCCTCGTATTCTTTCTTCATTTCTGCAGTCAAACCTTCCTCTACACAGTAAATGCCAGTTGATATGCAGATCTGTCTTTTGATAAATGATATTGTTTTATCGTGAAATCTTTTCTCTCTGCATTTCTCGAAGAAAACATCGTTTTGACGTGATGTCTACAGAACAGGCTGTTTAGAAAAACGAGGTTTTGCTTCTTTTAATTAAAAATATCCATAAAAATGAGACAAGCAAAAAACGTAGAGATATACAGTCTTGATATTGAAGGGATAAAACTTCTATTTGAGGTCTATAACTCATCATAGGCTCAAACTCCTCCAAATATTTGTTATTGACAAAAAATTTAATTAAAGACTCTGAGAAGCTTATGCCTGATACATTCATAGAATTCTCTCTGAGATTTAAGCATATAACGTATATGCAGTAATGCACTAAAATTCACTTCAATTTGAATAGTCTAAACTAAAATTCACCATTTATCAGTAACAAATTAAAGTAAACTTTACTACCAATAGGCTATAACACGATAAAACGATTTTCAAATATACACACCTCTACAACTTTGCATAAAATCATTGTTCATGAAATAAATGGATTTCATTCATGAATATAATTTTTTGAGGCGTTAATACTTTTGGAAGGAGCACAAAAATATGCGCTACATTTTCATTGTTTGAGAAGTCATTTTTCAAGTAAGACTTGTGAACATTTATTTTAAATGTTGTAAATGAACATTGCCTCGAAAGGTTCACCTACCCATTCTTGATAATCACATGTCAAAGTAGGTAAAATCTGCTCTTATAGAGTAACAAATCGAAAATTTGTTGTAGAAGTGCCAGTTTCGAGATATTTCTGCTCAATATGGTATGATTTCCATGTTTATTGAATGACAAAAAGCGACCGTAATTGTGAAATAAAATCGCTTTTTTTGTACCTTCATCTTCCGCTTTTCACCAGAGCATTTTGGTCGAAGCTTGAGAGCAAAGTAAACACTTTTCTTGTTATATGGATAGAAATGATAAAAAAAGAAATAAGATAAAGGCAGAACAAAGAAGGAAAAAGATGAGAATATTGAACAAGTATCACATTTAGAGCTGGTTTCTCATATTTAGGCTGCGTATATAAAGCTGATCAAACTATCATTACTTCACCAACTTACCCTTGAAATTATAAGGAAGTGTTCTCTAAAAACATAACTTCAGCAGCCTATTCCTAGAACAATTTCACATTGTTTGGAAAATAGTCTTGTGTTCATTATGCTGGAAGAGCATCCTGCTTATTACGCTTATTAAGACGTTGACTGACTCAAAAACAAGGAAATCATGGCGGGAAATATTGTACACTGCAATTAACTACAAGAAATTGTCATGCTCCATGTGATGGAAATGGCTGTAAAAATTTGTGAGTCTTGAAATGAACTGTATATTCTAGGGTATTTTTTCTCTTCTGTTGCAGAGAATGGCCTACCGAGGAGGTTGCGAACAGCCTACACCAACACTCAACTATTAGAGTTGGAAAAAGAGTTCCACTTCAATAAGTACCTGTGCAGGCCTCGCAGAATCGAAATAGCTGCCTCATTGGATCTCACTGAAAGACAGGTATCTTTATACAGCTTGTAAACTATCAAAATTAGTTGTATATAAAATATAGCGAGGTAGTTTTACAGCTCCTGCCGTCTCTCGCATCCCACATTATAGTCCAGTAATTTTAAATCAAAATCGGCCCTAAAAAAATGATACAAGCAAAAAACAAGTATGTAGTACTTGACATGCTGAATAACATACTAAAAGTCGTCGGCGATAAAAGTTGTGCTTCAGCCGCCATCTTGGAAAATGGCGGCGAAATTTAATTTTTTCTTCATTTTCTCGAAAACTATCCACCGCATCGGAAAAAAATTCAAATAAATAATGTTCTTCAGATTAATATTTACAACTTTTGTTTTTTGCATTTTTTCGATATCTTCAACCTCAATATCTCTCTATCTCTCCAATCTCTGTCTGTCAAATTCCTTTCGCGCATATCAATTATTAGGCCTACATTACAATGTAACATTTTATTAATAAATTGATTCTATGAAGCATCAATAATAATTGCAAATTGTTTTTGAACGTTATAATGATATATCGATTATATAAAAAAATATATCCACTTTCTTTGGACTAATGAACTGTTTTAGTGCTTCGTTTTTAAAGCGAATTTTAAATTAATATTCTTGTTTGGAAAGAATCAGTAATTGTACTTCAAAGTGAAATTAACATTAAAATTAAAATATTTATATTTTAAAATAATATTAATATTTATTTTAAATTAATATTCTTGTTTTGGAAAGAATTGTAGTTCAAAGTTGAAATAGCCTGAAATTAGTAATTATCAGTTGAAAATTTGTGAAATAATCAGTAGTGGGCTGTGCCTGTTGTATCTTTACTTGTTCCTGTTTCTTGTAATGAATGAATGAATAAATAAAAAAAAAAATATCGAGCATTATAAAGCAGGTATTTCAGTAAAACAAATATTTCTTTATCACAATGCAATCCATTCCGATTCAGTCCAATATATCCTACCTATTTTTATTAAATATTGAGATAATTCGAGAAAAAATTAATTACTCGCCGATAAAATACAAATAAATGATTAAATAATGTGGAATAACGAGACGAATAGACAGTCATTCTTATCGCAATAACATGTCCAGCATACACAGTTTTTTTTTTAGAATTATCATTGTTCTGACATTAATAACAATAAATATCTCATGATATGACTTCATGAATATATCATTAAAATTGATAGGAGATTTGATATTTCCCCAGTTTTTACACAACTACTGTAATATCATCGTTGTTATCTGAAGCATCCATGTTTCCATAGTTTTATCTGTGATTCTAGGCACATTGTTCTCCTTTTTTCTCATTATCAGTGGACCAAACGTATAATTTTGCTCTGATATTCAGGTAGAGAATGACGAATAATTGTGTGACTCTCCCATGAAATGAACAATCCCGTGACTAGGTCCTGTTATCTGGCTAGTCCCATTCTGCGATTGAATGAACTTGGACAGTCAGTTATTGTGTGACGGATCAGCGTCATAAATTGTTCTGTAACAAGTCATAATGTGTAATTGTAACGGACTCTGCATATAAAATACGGACACTGTACTTGAAATAATGGCAAATATGTCATGCCTACTACAGAGCATTAGAGTAAATTACACGAGATTACTGGATGAAAACTATTTTTAAATTGAAATAACTTGACTACCACTTTTCACTTACTACAAGAGAATAACTGTGCTTGCAAGATGATTGAGTAAATATATATGGAATTTGAATTATCAGTATATTGTATATATATGTGTATTTCATAGTATGTGAAATTGAGATTTTAATTTCTGAATAATTATTATTTTGTTCAACAAAATGCTGAACTTATGAAGCAGTCATCATTCCTCATCAATAATACTGTTTTTTTTCAAGTTGAATTGTGACTCTTATCGGACTCTTAGACTAATTTACAGTTTAGGTTTAACGTAATTCAGCCTACTAACGATTGATAGACCTATTAAGAATTGATTGCTCAAAAAGATAAAAATCTGCTGTATGCTGTACACTAACACGAGATATATGAATACTATGAATACATGATTTCCCATTCATCTAGTTATATCCCAATTGAACTCACCTCCTTTCCCAAAATAATGTGGAAGGGAGACCTTTTACTAAAATTCAGCTCTGTCAGATTACTTCTGACAAAAGTCCTCCATTTTCTAGATTATCAATGAATAAGATTCCTGATTACTACGATTTATGATTTTCCAGTCACATCGTTGAACTCTCCTTATTTAACCGAGACTTATCACTTTACTATCTCAGCTTGTGATTAATCAGTTTGCTATTAAGAATACAATTTCTTTAATCACTCTAAACTTTAATTTGACAGTACCTGTAAATTATCTCACAATCGTAAGGAATTAGAAGGAGATTTATTCAATTTTAATCGAAAATAGAATTTGACAGTATCTATTGATTATCAATCTCTGCTTACAGGTGAAAGTTTGGTTTCAAAATAGGAGAATGAAACACAAACGACAAACACTGAGCAAACAGTCGGAGGATGGAGATGACAAGGATTCTCAGAGTTCTGGTGGAAAGGGAGGCAAAGGAAGTGACAAGAGTCTACTACTCCAAGACGAAGCTGCAAAGAAGAGTTGTCAAAACTGTGAACTACCTGGAGGTGTGCTTGGTGATCATATAGGAAGAGGACCTCTCAGCAATAATAACAATAACAATAATACAAATAACAACAATACAGCAAATAATAATAGTAATAGTAATGCCAGCACTGGAGCAAGCAGTGTCACAAGCACCAGTTCGAGTTTGGAGAAGTTGGAAGAGGATTCAAGGTCAAACACGTCTCCAGGTCCTGGAATGTTGCCTGGAAAAGTGGTGGTGAAAGTGGAGGGTAATTCAATGTGTTCAGCATCTCCTGGAAGTGGGACAGGTGCTAAAAAAGGGAATGTTCTTGTCAAAACGCCTTGTACAACGCCTGATCTATCTGGTCCCACAAACCTTTATCAAGGTCCTCAGAATCGACCAAGAAGTTCCCCAACTGCTGCAACAGCAATCGCAACAGTGACAGCTTCTGCATCAAGTGTTCTTCAACAACCTCCAATGATGGCGCCCTCATCTCTTGTACAGATTGCACGTTGTACAGCTCCTACCGGATTCCCCTCTCCCCCACAACAAGCTAGAGCTGTAGGAGACTACAGCACACGGATGACAGCTGCTCAATCCTACTCAGCAAGACAACAGAATCCTGTGTCTTACAGCAATGCCAGGGAAGTCTACCAGCAAAGGTTATCATATAACTCACCAGAGACCCCTCCCACAGCTTACCGTGCCCAGGGCCCCACTCCTAGACAAAATGGTCTCAACAATCTAGTTCCTCGCAATGTCAACCTACCAACACTTCATCCCAGCTCAAGAACTTATACACAGAATCAAACCCCTACCCAAATACAACAACAGCAACAATATTGTGGTCCTATGTATAATGGGTATACACAGACAGATTCATACACAAGTCAAGGGTACCATAGGTACCAGGGTAGTGGGTATCAGGATCATGAGCCATATTTATCATCTCCTGGTAGCACCAATTATGGAAGTGCCAGCTACCAGGCGAATCTGTCAGCTTATACAGAGATGCACAACCATCAGGTACAACAACAGCAGCATCATGCTCAACATCAAGATGCTTCAAACTACTACTATCAATCCCAACAACAACAGCAACATCAGGCACAAACTCAGCAACAACATCAATCCCATTTGGATTACACGCCTCCCAATAGCAACAAAATGCAACAGGGTTCCTCATATTACAGTAGTGGAGCAACTGAAACACATCCACAGTCTCAGACACAGTTTGCCCAGGATCAGTTTCATTCGGCGGCCGTTATGACTCCACCCAGCAGTGTCCGGACGGATTCATCAGGTGACCATTTCAACTCGTTCCATCACTTCTACAGTGAACCGCCCCCGCACTCACAACACCACCCAGGCGAAAACAGTAACAGCTCATCGGATTTCAACTTTCTCACTAATCTAGCCAACGATTTCGCTCCCGAATACTATCAGCTCAGCTGAGATATGTTAGCAATGTAAAAAGTAGATAGCTCTCTATTTCGCATCCTTTCTTCAATTCAGAATGATTTGTCAACTCTGATAAATTGATCAAATAATTGAGTGAGTTATTCTCTCTTTGTAACCTTACGAAAAAAATGTTCGTTTTATAGTGATAATATTCTAATGTTTGTGTTATTTGATAGTAAGCACTCATTTCAAGTATCCAGTTTCAAGTTCATTTGCTAGTTTCAAATTTATTCCAAAATGAACACTTATAAAATTACATTAGTGTTTAAAATTAATATACATTAATTTGTTGGTTTCTCATAGCTGAGATTAAAATGAATAGAAAATAAGTAATCAAATTGAATAAGACATTGCACAATGAACCTCTCAGGTATTTTATTGGGTGTATCATTATTCAAATCAAATTTCATCCCTTCTGGATAGTTCATAATAATACATAATTGCACATCTTATATGTTTGTGAAACTACAAATATTTATTATCTGATAATGAATTATAATTTCATGTTTGTAAAATAATATTATATGTGTGATCACTTGAGTTCCTATTAGAATTATTCAGTTATCGATAGAATCTAAGTAGATAAACAGTGAATTGAATGTATTTCAGTGACAATATTATTGTTGAGAAGAACCTATCACTCATGCTGACAAATAATGATCTTATTTAATTCATTCAGCCACATTTTGTGTCTGAATAAGGCTATCTTTTTCAAGTGAAACCTACTTCAATAAATCTAGGACAAATTGTGAATTAATCAGAAATTTTTCATGTCATCAATCATATTACTTCGCCATGCTAATCTTGAGTTTTGTGTGTTGCAGTATTATTCTACTCAATTTAATATGTTGAGCTGTTGAACTGTGAATGAATTTAAGAGAAGGGATTTCCAGCAATATCAATCTTTCTTTAGTGTATCGTAGCTCAATTCATATTGATAACGAGACTATGATATTCTTGTGCATATTATCTCCATGTTGGATTCAAAACAAACCTGATTTGCTTGTTTTAAAGAGATTTGAACTTATCAATCAACAGATCCATTCCAGTTTTGATTTTGAATGCTTCTTGGATTGAACCTGGTGATGAAAATCATCTATCTGAATTAAGAAAGGATGCAAAATGTAAAAATCTTGTTCGAATTGTGTAAATAAATGTATTATAAATCTAGAAACGATAAAATATTTCATATAGGGACCCATTGCTTCTTTGATCAATCCTTGAATATTGTTATGCATAGTTGAATATTACTGTTAAAATAGGTAAATAGATGGAAATGCTACTGTATCTATGAATATATTGAAAAATTGAAGAATGAGTCACAAAGTATTTCTGATGAATTTTCAGTTATTTGTTGATCAATTATTTCAATAGACTGTTTTAAGCAAATGGACTAGTGCAATCAATTCAAGTGGTTGAGAATGATGTTAAAAAATGTTGGAAATTAAAGTAACTAAGAAAGCTTTAAAATGGAATTGCAATCAATATCATGACATATTTAAAGAAATTGACATTTCAAGAGATCTGAAGGATCAATATTGGTTGAAATTCTATAAATTTGTAAATCTGAATCAAGTTAAAAAATTTAACAATACCACGAGAAATTATAGAAACTGAGAACTTTAAAGAGAAATGCAATCTGTATTATGTCATATTTCACAAAATTTAAATTTTAAGAAATCTAAAGTGTTAATTTTAGATGAAATTTTTTGAAATTATGAATCTGAATAGAATTTATTGAAGCTTTTTTAACGAGATTCATTATGAATAGAAAATTTCGCTTTAATGTTATTCTAACTTCTGAATGAATGGACGACTTATATACTTTTATCAGGAAGCAAGCCATGCGAAATCACAAATAATGAAGTGAATTCCTTTTCAAAAAACTGAGTAGTACACTGACATTAGGAAAGGTTCTGGAAGAAATAATTCTTTGTTATGATAATTTGAAGTGGAATAGGGAGATCGGTCTAACTTGCCACTTTAATTTCTATTTTAGTTATTACTTTTCTACATTCATTTATTAAACGTAAAATTAATGACATAAAATTCTTCAAAAATTCTCTATCTGGTCAGGGTGATGTCTTGCCCATCTTGAAAACTGTCCTCTCGCAACAGCGATATGAATTAGCCTGCATTGCATTCATTTATGATACTCATAACCAAAAGATTCTTCTCTAAGTTTTATTTAAATTCTCATCTACGTACTAGAAATACTTGGAGTGAAATCATTCTGTTCACATCTCGTTTCTCACTGGTCAAGATAACTTTTTACTGTAGATACAAATGTATAAATTGTTTTGATAGTAAGATTACAATACTCACCTGAATCACAAGATTCAAAAGCAAACATTACTCAAAATTCTGTATGTTATAAAAATATGTTATTTGATACAATAGTTCTTTTTTATGTTTTGACACTGCGTAATGTACAGTTTTAAAACACTATTGTAATAATAAACTACATGGTTCTTAAATATTATATGTGTATCATCATTTTCAATCTTTTTTTTTCTTTTTTTTTCAATCTCGTAGTAGATTCTTTATATCTCATACAGTATTGATTTTAGCTTGAATAAAAAGAGGTTATTGATTGAGTCAGAGGTTTCAACCTCTATGTTAACCATTTACAAATCGACACTGTATTTCCAGTTGATTATCATTTTACGTACTGAAACTGGAGGGATGCATTTCTTTTCTGAGAAGAAGCTTCATCTGCCATTAACCAAGGATTTTAATGGATGACCCCTAGTGATTGGCTGATGAAACTTCTTCCCAGAAGCATCCCCTTAGTTTCAGTGAAAAAGAATAATGATAAATTTAGTTTAAGTGTCAGTTTTAATGCAAAATTTTTCATCGAATATCTTGTCATGGAAAACATCAAATTTTCATTTTGAGTTCATAAACGATTAGGCCTGAGGGGCATAAAGTATGGGTATACCACTTTGAACCGACTATCATAACCAGATTGAGATCAGGCCTATTTCTAATGTTTTAATATTGATTTTAAAATTCAATGATATATGGAATGAAACTCAAAGTGAATTTCATTATGAAACTAAATAATATATAAAATAATAAATTGAAAAGCTACAGTGAAGAAAGTTTTCAACTTGGTTGATGCAGACTCTGACAGTGTTAGTCAAATTCATTCATTATGTATTCACTATTGATTCAGGCGGATTTCTTGCCGATCTAGACTACTACTGTCCACTCGCAACAGCGATATGAATTACTTAGCCTACATTGCATTTATACAGAATGAATCCAAATAGGCAAACGAACAAAATTTTAAAAATGATTGACAAACGGAAAACAAAATTCGGATGGTTTGTGGAAGTCAAAAGGGATATGGAGAAATTGAATGTGACAGAGCAGGATATCAGTCAGAGAATGGAGTTGTGGAATAAATTACAGGTTGGTGTTTCTCCTGAAGAACAGAAGCGTGAAACATGGTCCAGAGAGAGAAGATTGGCTCAAACCGAGAGAATGAAGGAAAGGTGAAGAAGAAGGAGAGAGGCCAATGACACATTGGGAGTGACGAATGCTATATCTATATCTATAGGTATATCTATATATCTATATTTTTTTCTATATATCTATAGGCCCGTAGAAGGCCTATAAAAAAATGGATAACGTACCCTTAGAAGGTATTATTACCTTAATTTCGAGGGTAAACAATCAAGTCCAAAAAAAGCTTTTTGATTAGATCATCAAGTTTGGAACTTACAATGAATTCCTAAAAATATTCTATAAAATGAGTGACGAATGTAACTTGTCTAAGCGAGTCTATTCTTGTTTCTAAAAAACTTGTCTAAAATAAAAAATCGTCCTCGATGACATCATATCCAATACTTTGATGCAATCTCATCCCGGATATTGCCGTTCTGAAGTTCATATCACTGTTAACTCTGATCAAGTTCATATCTTTGACAATTTAAATTAGAGTGCTAGTGAAGGGGTGCCAACATGGCGAGCTGCATTTAAGAGACTGCTATTGGAAGTGGTTGCCTAGGGTGTGGCTGTGGACCCTTATCAATCAACCGGACTCCACTTATCCCCGTCTAAATTTTTGATACGCTGCTTTACACTGGAATAGGATTATTCTCATTCCAGTGATTAATGATCAAGTGCTGTTGGAAAGACACAGCCCGAGACGTGACTGCCAATAATAAACAACTCAATTCGAAGACCAAAGTCAAGATTCAAAAAGGGACTATTATTGGCCATTATTAAAATTCGCAATTGATTTCTACTGATGCCTAGATTGATGTACTTCTAGTTGATATTAGTTTTTAAAGATTTCTGACTCAGAAAATAAATGGAAATGCCGAGCTCCAACAAAAATCTCACAAAATCACCCACGAGAAGAAATTTTTATGTAAATTTGACATTAGATTTGAGAAAATCTCAATATTTGCAGAGTCCATTCTAGTCTTCTTAGCATGACATCACGTTCTTCACTTATTTGTATTTATGGTTAAATTAATAACAAACGTTTATGGCTAATCCGTAAACAGCTGATTATTCATAAAATAATAATTATTATAACTAATTCAAGATGCAAAGATTGGAACCACGATTGGGATAGGACAGGTCAAAAAGAATGAATGGAAGAATCCATAACGAAAATGTAAATAAAAAACAAAATTGAAATTATTGCTCTTACACTTTTTCTGAATAATTAGTATCAAGCTCTTATAAAATATAAGGCTATCAATAATCTTATAATAAACTTAATAAGTTAATTTGAATAAATAATAACTCTAAAGTGCAATGATTTTAATCAGTTTGTAAACTTACATATTTTCTTGCACTGTAAAAGTATTGCGTGCTATCTCTTACCAAAGACAATGTAAATTGTATTGTCTTTGCTTTTACTATAATTGAACGTTTAAATTAATTATAAGTCTGTTATTCTATGTTTCTGGGCTTTTAAGAGAATTTTGATGACAATAAATTATCATAAAATAGAGAAATAGATCACTAGTCTAAAATTCTAGACAGTCTATTCATAGGCTTTGTATTGGGACAGAAAAGAAAAACTCTTTTCTGTGGTACATATTCTTTTTAAGATAGGTAAGTCTATTGTACATTTTCAATTATAGGCTCCAACTTAATATCTGTTGTTATTGTTCGTAAGAAAAAACCAAAAATGAATCATTTTGATTTGTCTACTATGAGAAAAAAAACATATTTTAATTAGGCTTTCTTTTTTTCGATAAAACATGTGAAGATAATCTCCGAATCAAGAATCAAGCCACAAAAGTATGTGACGTTCAAGTAAGTTGTTCGATATGCAGCTCTTGAAAAACTCACCCCAAGGCACCAGAGGGTGGTGAACGAGAATGATAAAGACAGGAAAAGAGTGTTTGTGAGAGAGTAAGAGTGAGTGCTGTGATGGCACAAGAAAAAAGTCACGAGGCTTGGGGATGAAGAAAGAAATTAGAAAAGTAATCCAGAGATAAGAGAGCGGAGGGGACAAGCTGGATGACGGACTAAAAGACAACCTCACCGGAATGGGGTGGATTCAGGAAGGAGAGAGATAAAGAAGAGGAAAATAAGGAGAGAGAATGATCCTTTTCTCTTCCCTGTTGGAAAAGACTGATCCTGATTTTCCATCGTTCCCCGTTGAAGGGAGCAGGGCCTGTGGCACGATGAGCCTGCAAGTAACGCTCTTCTATATCGCCCGCTCTTGGAACTCTCCTTCATCCTAACTGCTTAGGTTTTGGAAGTGAAACATGACGAATGACATTGGAAGCAAGAAACTAACCAAGAGTGTCATCGGCTATGTGCAAAGGATGTGAAAATTATGCCTGGCATATTCTGTGTCATGGCTCTCCTCATTATTCATGCACAACTCTTAGGCTCATGTGGGCATTACCAGAAAAAAATCTATTAGGAGAACGTTCATACGCTAATAAAGAATATATAGAGCTGGTATAGAGCCCACAAACCAATCTATAAACCCTGAACAAATGTATCACAGCAAGTATAAATTTTACACTCTTTTTAAATCTGAGCAAAAATGTGAAATGTCAGTACAATGATAAATAACTTAGTCTTTGTTGGTAATAGAAGTCAGAATCGCTTGGAGAAACTACAATAAGAAAATAAATGTAGTAAATCAATATCAATTTCAAAAATTGATAAAAGATAGAAAAACAAATAGAAAATTTGAAAAATGAAATAAAATTTCAACTACTACATTATTGGATGTTTCTTGCTTTCAATGTAATTCCCAGAATACTAACTCAATTCCCAAGAGTTGACAATAAATTTTTGAGACTTAAATATTACAAAAATATTGGGCTAGTAGTACAATATTATTATTTATAAACTATATATTTTTAAAAAGTATTAGAAAATTACTCGTGATTCCTATTACTTAACTACAATTTCTTGGAAACGCAAATATTGCTAGAACACTTAAGTAGTATATGACTTAAAGACACTATATTACAGTCTTTGGTTGCAACATAGGCTACTATTTACACGTTCACATTCATTGTTTTCTTTTTCAAAGTGATGAGAATACTATAATTAGAAACCGTTTAAATTAAAATTCGGAGTAAAATGTCTAAAGAAAACATTTGCTTGTGACAACTTTGAATTTCTCGTAATTTCTTTCGAACAAACTCACCAAAAACTTGGCGATCTTTCGCTTCCAAAAGTTAGTAAAGACGACAACAATGATGACGATGAGGATCACGACAACGCTGCAATGTCATATTTCTTGACTAATCAAAAACATTGCGCCCTAATAAAATAAAAACGCCCGCAGCCTCCCAAACAACATAGTTGTGACGGGGTGAAAACTGAGAGAGAGCTGATTTAAGTTTCCCGTCAACAGAGTTAGAAGTTTTCCGTGGTCCTCTTTTTGCCCCCACCCCCCGCAGGTCACCCTCGCTTGCAGACACTTCCTTTCATGCTGTCAAGACCCATCCACGCTAACAGACGTTCCATGTAACGTTTCACCTGTCTCGGCGTAAATACATCCATGAAGGATTTATGCCGGGCAGGGAAGCAACCAACCAACCAACCGTCAGCTCAACTCAACTCTCGTCTCGATCGGAAAGCTTCGCGTCTTTGAATTTAAACTTCATTCAGCGTTCGACGTGATCTCAGCTCTCTCATGTTAGCTTGACAATTGGAACAAGTTATTCCCTCAGTATTGCGAAACTAATCAATAGTTAAACTACGTTTGTGGAAAATATTCCATTGTAATTTAAGAACAATGTATACTTAACTTTGTTGATAACAATTCAAGTATTGATTACAGTGATATAATTTACAATAAGGAAAATTCTAGAAAGCAGAATGAAAATTAACTTGTCAAAGTTTAGAAAAGATCACAGACGTGCAGCGTCAGAAAGGATGCAGGTATGAATTGGGCAAATCACAAAGGAGAGCGAATGTGAGAATGAATAATTGCAAAAGCGAATTGCAAGGAGTGCGAGAGACTTTTGTAAAGAATATTTAGGGCCAGTTGCACTATCGTCGTTCAGAGTTTGATTCCTATCACTTATGAGTGATCGGTGATCAAACTTTGACTGTAAGTTATAACAAGTGGTCAATTTTGTCCAAATTCGTGAAAAAAATACAGTTTGAGAAAAACTTTTGTTTGCGCACAGTTCTGGATTGCTCAAAAGAACGTAAACAATTGATGGGAGATTCACCAAAATCATGGGCAGAAGTAAGAGTATGACAAAAGATCTCATTATAATTATATCTCAATAATAAAATAGTTCTTGGAAAAATCATGAACAAATAATATGTTATTTTATCGTAACATTTCTTATTGAATTGTTTATCCCAAAAAATGATGAGTTAGAGGCCAGAAGAAATACGAAAGATTCCTGCAAATCCTCATTCAGAATGTTGACTGGTCTTTATCAAGAGGCCTGTTTTACAACCCAGAGCGGTGTAGAATATTAGTGCGTTATTTCTATCAACTTACTTTATTCCCTCAAGTTTTCGACTGTTCGTCTTGTTTTTAAAATTTTATACTTTTTGTCACGAGTTGACGAAGAAAAAAAAACGAATCCAACGTCTCTCAGCACTCAGGCTCAGCAAGCCATTGATAACGCAGTTTAGCTTGGTTCACTTCACGTTTCATATTCCGCAGTGACTTTTGACTTACCATCACAACTTCATCGACTGATCGATGAGAGGCGCCATTATGCAAATGATAAAAAGGAGGAGATAAAGAAGAAGAAAAAGACGGCAAGGAAAGGTCTCCCCTAAGCGCAGGTTGAGAGGTCGAAAATCTCACAGTTTTTCTTTTCTCTGGAGCATTCCTTCAAAATAAATCCAGTCTTTTCACTTATATTTTATTTTTCAGCTGCTGATATGAAAAAATCTGAAATCTTAAACTGTTAAAGTAATTTGTAAAAAATCTTCATTAATCCCTCCCCATCACCAATGTTTTAATATTCTTAACCTGATAATAACAATTTTTACACCAACTTTTCATTATTGTAACTTTCAAGCTAAAAATGCTATGAGTTTGTACTTTTAATTTTTAAATGATGGAACCTGAATAAAAACTTCAAGAGTTGGCATTGTAAATCACGACTTGTGAGTTATTAAGAGACAGGAAAAATGCTATTTGTATGTGCTATTGTACTATTTGTACTATTGCTATTGTATTGCATTATCGTGCTTTTTGTACTTGTCATGAACAAATCAGTGACTAATCGCCGAAAAATCGCTAAGACATTATTCTCTAACATTATTACATTTATCCTAACATAGAATAATTATTACATTAAATTAAGATAGCCTCAACAGATCTATGTATGAAAACAATAACTGAAGTCAAAATCTTATACCTGGTTAATCTGAGAGACGTTTTCAAGCAGATTTCTTACTAGGTTTCTCAATATTTCATAATTCATTTAACAATAGGCTTAGCCTCAAATATTCATAGTAAAGATTTCTATTTTATTCGTATTTATTAATTTTATTTTAATAACCAGTGTATTAAATTAGTGTTTTGTGAATGCTATAGAACTTCCTCGTCTTTCACTCCATGCCTAGATTTTTCAAGACGTGAATAATGTACAGAAAATAACCTAGATAGCCAGCTTTGACATAGAGCGGTAGTCTTGAAATCTGATACATTCACCTCAGCATTTAAGATATTCTTGGTCTCTCATCGACTCATTCAATTGTGAATGGAATTATTCCTGACAGAAAAATAGACTAGCCAGAAATCTCTTCCACAGAAATGTCATTGTAACTGTGACCAACAAAAGAACTGAGCTCTAAACCGAATTTGTACAATGCGTACAATAGCTTTAGCTTTTCATAACACTCACAAAATAGATTTCACTATGATAGTGTTGGTAGCAAAAAGGCATCTCAAACGATTGCAAGTTGTGAGTGAGATAAAGAGAGAAAGTGTGAGAGAGAGATGAGTGAGACAGAGTGTGAACAAGTGGAGAGAGCATAAGAGAGAAAGAATGAGAAACAGTGAGAGAGAGAGCTATGAGTGTGTAGGGTTACAGAGTGAGAGAGAGGGTGCGTGAAAAAGAGGAAGAGTGAGTGAGAGAGTAGGAGAGAGTGTGTGAGAATGAGACAGTAAGAGAGATAAAATGACAGAAAGAGAGAATATGAGATAGAACAGAGTGAGAGTAATATTTGAGAGGCAGGGGATGAGGGAGTGTAACTGAGTAAGAGAGAGGGATTTTAAGTGAGTGAGAAATAGGACAGTGAGAAAGAAAGAGTATGAGAGGGTAAAAGTGACTTCACAGTGCCTTGAATTCTATTGATATTGTAGTGGGGAAGATATCTAAATAGCGAGCGTTGACTGAGAGAGAAGCATGATGACAAATAATAGTTGTGAAGCATGTGAGTGAGTGGGAGAGCGATATTTTGTGGTCATGACTATGATCCACTAGCGGGAGGGGGGGGGGGGAGAAGGAATACGTACACAGTATGATACAGCAAAAGGTTTCCAGACCATGGATGAGTGAGTCACATACAGCAATCCATCACTGTCAGTTCGAGGGCAGAGCAGATCTCTGTGCCTACTGTCTGTTCTCCGCGAGGTCCCTGTTCGATTCCCTTCCCTACCCTCATCTTTTTCCCTTCTTAGACGCCCTTCTTTCGTGAGTTCACCCTCTGTTCGACGGCCGCTCACCCTACTTTCGATCCTGTAAACAATTCCTATCGGCAAAAATTAAACACTGGATCTACTATTTTCATTAGTCAAGTATCGTGGTAAACACTTGACTATTATTATTATTTTGCTCAAGTTCCTTTCCCGCAAGAATTATCGATGAACAGACTACTGTTTTGCAATGAAATTATCATATATTTTTTGTTTCTGATGTTGTGGAAGCTATCGATAGCAATTAATATTGACTTAGCTTCCATATCTTCAATAATAAGATTGTAGACATTATAAGGCTGCTGGAAATGATCATTTATTGAAAATATACAAATTCAGAACCTATAGAGGCTTACAGCTTAACGCCAAAACAATCCTCATAGATTTCAAAGACTGGTCTACAGAATTTAAGAAATATAAAGAAGACCAAAAAATATTCTAGCGCCATATGCCAAACGTAATGAAAAAATACTAAACAGTTAGAGATAATACAATTATAAAAAAATGAAAAAGTAATAAGAGATAGTAAATCTATGAAAATGTAAAATATGTGACAAGAAAAAGGACATATTCAATTAAATCTATGAAAATGTAAAATATGACAAGAAAAAAGGATATATTGAATTAAAAAAATTATACTTTTTCCATTGGTCATTCACTAGGCCTACTCAACCAACGTTATCTCAAATAATAGAATGCAATAGATTTTATTCTGTAAAATACCATTCATCGAAATATTTATATTCAATATCATCAAACAGAAAAATAATAATAAGAATGTGAGTGATGTAAAAGCGTAGATTTGCTCTCATAATACTATCGCAGAGGTTCATACTTCTTCATGAATTGATAACTCAACATTCTGTTAGAATTTGTAATATTTAATATTCATCATTTTATAGAATTTTCATTTCACATTCATTGTTTTTTCCATAAGTCAGTTTGTAGTCTACTTAATAATCAAATAGGATGGATTTTAACGTTTTGAATTTAGTTCTTCAATCATCTAATTGATCAGAAAACTTCAAATCAGCGTATAATGCTTAGGCTATCAAATTAGCTTATGATGGAGCATAAATCGAATGTTGGTTATAGTCTTAAAACATAAAATTTTAAACAGCAGCTTTAGACTTCCCGGAAAGATTTATCTGCCTCACAGTGTCGGGTGGTTTGAGGATTCCTCGGCATACGTCCTGATCCGATGTCACTGAGTTTTTATGTCTGTCAGCTTCCAAAAATTGTTCATATTTCTCAAAAGCTGTTCTTGGACGTCCGCAGTTCTAGGGCAGAACAGATCTCCGTGCCTACTGTCTGTTCTCTGCGAGGTCCCTGTTCGGCTCCTCCACTCATCGTTTTTCCTTCTAGACGTGAGTTTATGCTGAAATCATTCAATTAATTCCGCATGTGTACTTCAGTTGAAATCAGAATATCTTTCTCAGTTCCAGATCATTTAGTTATGTTAGTATAATATTCCTATTCATTTCTTATAACTTTAGACAAATTATTCAAATGAATTTAGCCAAATGATTCTAGAGTCCAGATAATGGCCATGAATGAACCTGAAAATTTGTCAGTATTTGTTTGCTTATTGTAGACATCATCCAAAGAATTTATTATCTACTGATTTTCTAGAATATACGGTCTGAATAGTTAAAAACTTTTAAACATAATATATTAGCGACATGTTTCCCATATTACGTAACCATACAGATAAATATAATCTATACTGAAATTATTTAATAAATTCGACACATGATTGTAGGCCCACAACTTGAGAGTTTTAGAATCTGAATATCCTTCTTAGTTTCAGATTATCCAGTTATGTAAGAAAATTAACTGTGATATTTTCCATGACAAACACTTAATGAATAATCCAATATCAAAACTGACACTGTATTTCAATTAAACATACGATTTTCACTCACTTTGACTGGAATTACTGGAGGGATGCAATTCACTTCTATAGAGAATTTTTTGAGCCTGACGAAGGTTTTCTCTAGAGTATTTCCAGTAAACGTGAGTGAAAATCATATATTTAATTGAAATACAGTGTTAGCTTTGATATTAGATTAAGAATATGACTCTTTAATTCATTCCTTGCCAGTTCCATAGCTATGCATTGATCTTATTTATTAGTAGACTGTTTAGTAATTAGTAAACAGGATATTTATTAGTAAGATATCTTAGCCTATGGATGGAACCTGAAATGAAAATTCCTTGGGAATCGTTTGTTCTCATATTTATAATACGGTAGTCTTGCATAGTATGAGACAGTTAAACTGATAAATCATCCTTCTGAAACTCCATTAAAATTTTATCATACATTTTTTTATGTATCTATAAGTTGGCCAATGTTTTTGTGAGCACGTTTGTAAAAATGAAAAATTAAGTTCTGTTGAGCAGTGAACCTATTGATAAATCTCTTGAAACTTCATGTTTTGAAGTGACTATATATTTTCCATACATCCATCTAAAGGTGACCAATTTTTGGGAAGATTCTGAATTGGGGAAAAGAGAATTCGATACCTTGGTCAATGTTTTTCTCTCAAAAAAAAGAAAAGAGAAGGAGATCAAGAGCCGCTGTGCAGCTGATTGGAGGAAATATTGGTCATTGGAATGCATCATGTAAAACAAGGACATCAGCGTAACATCCAAAGCTGAACTGCTGAAAGCATGTGTATTTCAATGCCTCATAATGGTGCACAGACATGGCCGGCCAATCAAGCATTATTTCGTCAATTCGTAAAACCCATAAGCCACGGAGAGAAACATTTTGAATTTAAACGGAATGCAAAGAGTCCGGATTTCAACCATAAAAAGACATAGTCTAGCTGAAAGATGTGACTGAAACCATAAGGAAATTGAAATGGAATTGGACAGGTCACATAGCAAAACTACGAGAGATGGACAAGTGACTGCATGAGAGCCAACATGGAGAAAGAGGAGCGTCGATAGGCCAAAAGCAAGATGGAAGAATGGCGTCGTCAGGGTCACGGGAAATAATTAGATAATAGCAGCTAGATATCGGCAGAGATGATAGAACCTTGAGGAGGCATCTGCTCGGTAACGGGCCTAGTTTCCAAAACTTAAAAAAATCATGAATTATCGAGATGGTGAAGATTATATTATTTTTTAGTTACTGTAAGTTATTTTTAAGCAATTCATTGTATTTTTTAAAACAAATAAAGGCTTAATTCATTTTATTTATTATTTTTAATCATCCATGTATTATCATTTATTGTAGATCAGTTTTACAGCTATTCAATAATCTTATTTATGAGTAAACTTGTACTCAGATCATAGCTTATGTATGAATGGGACATAGAATAAGAAATAAATAATCTTTCATTTATAAAATTAATGTTTTTATCCTGTTGGAGAAATACTGAAATGAATAACATTAATGAGATCTGCATGTTAAATACGACAGCTTGCACACATTTATAGCAGAGAAAGATAATGATATGAGCTTCAAATATGAGCAAGGATTTTTGTTGAGAAAGGCTGATACATTTATAGCAATCGTTTGTTCAAACCCTTATAAGACGGTAGTCTAGTATTCCTATGAGACAGTAAAACTGATGATGAATCCTCCTGAAGCTCCATTATGTTTTTAAAAGTTATTATACATTCTTCATTTATTCATCTATAAACTGGCCAATGTTTTTGCATGGACCTAAATTCATATCTGAATCATTTAGAACCCTGATAATATCACTTGGAGCCCTAATAATGAAGTTCCATTGAACAGAAAACCTATTTAGTAATCTCTCAAAGCTCCATTGTGTTCTGAAGTGACAATACGTTTTCCATGCATCCATCTCAGGGTGACCAATTTTTCATATGTTTAATTGTTTTAATGATATGTTTGATATTAACTTTTTATGTGAAATTTAACGACTTGCAGTCAAATATTTGTTAAGAATAAGTATAACTCACTTAATCTGTAAGCCGAGCGCTTTCGAATCTATGAGATCCATCTTCAGAGGACAAACATTTAATATGTTTGAGTCTGAATCAATTAATGTAATGATCCAGTTCTATGAGACAGTAGAACTACTAAAGAATCTCCCAAAACTCCATTGTTATTAATACATTTTTCATACATCCGTCTACAAGGTGGTCAATGTTTTTACATCTGTTTACAAGACGAACGCTGACACATCGCATCGGCCAACCTATTACACTAGCCTGATACACGCGGTCAGACGTCCTTCGTCCTTCATCCTCACCCTTCATGTCCTGTCCCTTCCTGCCTTTAATGATCCTATTACGGTTTGGCCTGGAACCAAGCGCCCTTGGTACACCATCTGTCAAAGTCAGCCTCTCACTCGCCCGAGCGAAGCATCATCTACAAATTTAATTTCAGACTTGTACAAATACATTCTTTTCAATTGACCCCGGCCAAATCCAATTAGCCGTCTAATTGTGGGAAGCGTTCAATGGTGTGAGCCGAATCACACCGAACGTTTAGTTAGACGATTCATTCATTTTCATAAGTTGGCCTGTTGGAAAAATACTAAAATGAATAAGATAAATGAGATCTGCATGTTAAATCGTTCAAATTTAGAACCATTTGAACTTGAATACTAACACTGAGGGGATATATGAATTTATTTGGGTTGCGAATTGAATGAATAAACTGTTATTCAATTAAATTCAAATGCCAATGAATGAAAGTAATAGAATAGAATAAGGGTGAGATTTAATGTAAGATGATGCTGAAATTGATGAAAGTCAGATGATGAAATTCGTGGATGTATTCAGCGGTAGTGTTCTTGAAGAAGTCTGCATGGAAATTAACTAATTTATTATTTGTAACTTTTTTTGCAAAGTTGATTTTTTATGGGACACAGAGTAGGAAGATTAGTTTTAGACATGTAAACATTAAGGACTCATGAATTCCATGAGTGAAGGATGTGAATTTTTCAAATTTGGAATGATGTCAATCTGTCAAGGGTACCGATCAAGCTGATTCGAAAAGCCATACAACAAACCCAAACTATCTAGTGAGAGAAAATAATATACTATAGGGCAGTAAAAATATGCTATAAGATTAGTGAGAAAATGATATTGTTATTAGTATATTAATATTACCGAGACCTTATTTGTTATCAATATTATTAATTATTAACGTGGTCATAGGATATTTTTTTATTGCGGATGATGCCCACATGAATCCGGAGACTTGTGCGTGGGTGAATGGGTGATTGATGAGAAACATCCATGGCTGAATGAGATTCGAACCCAAGGCTTCAGGAAACGAAGTCAGTCAGAGCCCCGTATCTTATCACAGACAAGCGCTCCAACCAACTGCGCTACCAGAGCCGCCGATATGAATGACAAGTATGAATAGTCTAGGCCTACAAAGCGCTTTAATAGTCAACTTTACTGGCAGGAATAAAAAGAAGTTAATGTTAAGAAATTTGTTGTTATTTATTTCATCAGGCAAAAGACAATTCAAGCTACCAAAATAATGAAACATTTAAGATGGAAATGCGTTGCACATAAAAAATATGATAAACTTTATAAATCAAGTCAAGTCTACAAAAAGCTTTGAATCTTTGGTAATCCAATTTGGGAGCCTAGACCTTGGCTTAAAAAACCTTCATGCCCTACGGCTGAATAAAAACCTTTCCAGTAGATTCCATTTGTAATCTATGTGCTCGACAATGTTCAATACAAGTGTAGAACAGGTGTAGAGGAGCAGTTTGATTATAATGGAAAGAATTATAATATTCATCATCAAACACGCACGAAAAATCGAAAAAAATACAAGGACGTCATCTCAAATTAATCCAGGTATTTGTCAAACGTCATTATTAATCATGATGGCAATGAACACAGTATTGTTAATCATACAAGTTCGTTTTTTCTAGCATGCTTTTTTTATTGTTTCATTCTGTTGATAATAGCTGTTATTGGATGTAGCAGACTTTCAAAGTACCGCCTCGAGATGATGGACAGTAGCATATTTATTATTGGCGTCCTAGCCTATAGCCAAGTAGTAAGGCAACTTGGAAGGCTATTTCGTTCCATCAAAACAATGGTACATCAATTTATGTCTTCTGTTTCATACTGTCTCTCACTCCATCAGTCACTCTTCTCTCTTTTTTTAATCATTCTCTCTTTCTGTCTCTCACTTTTTCTTTATATTTGTCTCTATCTTTTTCTCTCTTTCTCTCACTCACTCTCTCTCTCTCTCTCACTCTCTTTCTCTCTCTCTCTCCCTCTCGTTCGTTTTATTTTTTTAAAGCTGTAATATTTTATATTTTAGGATATATTTATTAGTGTTTGCCATAGGTCTTACTAGACCTGGCAACGTAAGATGTTATAAATAAATATCAAATATCAAATATCTCTCTCTCTCTCTCTCTCTGATCTCAAAAACTAGATCTAAAAATCTCTCTCCACGTCAGGGTTGAAGTTGAAACAAAAGGCTGTGTCGTTGAGTAAACCTGAAAGCGTGTCCTAGCTTTTTTTCTGAAAGATGAAGCTGGCCTAGGTCTGAGACCTGTGCGTTGGTAATAAGTTGGATGATGGTGATTGACGAGTTGAACCTACAGTTTTGGGTGGGTTCCGAACCTCTGGGAAGTGATTTTACAACAGAGAACAGTATTTTTTGCTGGCTTAATCTAAACGGTCACCTTTACAGAGAGGGCCCAGGAGAGCGTTGCTTATTAATCTGATTGAATAGGTACCTGTTATGGCTCACGGCTATCAAGTAAAAATTTTATTTATCATGTAAAAAATCGTAAGTTTGCTTCTCCTTGAACACTTCGCATTTATACTCCAAATGTCCAAATGAATTTATAGATTTCCATGTAATAGTTCAAGATAGTGAAAATAGAGGAATTAAAGAAAACGAGAATAAATTACCCTTTTTTCTAACCTTTTAGTGGCTTTATTTTCAAAATAAAATAAAAAATGACTATAATCTAGGCCATATTTCCAAAGTTTATTTTATTCTTCTATTGTTTATCCTAGGAAATGTCCCTTTCCTATTGTTCGTGAAGTTGACTTCAATTCTACATTTTATCGCAGATTGGCTATTTGAACTTTCTTACTGCCGGTTTTAGGGTGCTTGCACAGTGGAGCATGCAATACTGGAGAATACCCACAATCGAAAATTCATACACATGCTGTAGAGTGATGGCATACAGGCTGCTCCATTTTGGCATACATCATTCCACAGCATTTGTTTGATTCTGCGATGGTGACTTTCCACGAGTCTCAAAATGCTTACACAGTGGAGTATCCAATACTGGATTATAAACACCACTGGAAAATGAAACACACACTGTGAAATAGCGGTAGGCCTATTCACGTTGATCCCATGTGTCATACACTATTTCACAACATTTTTTTGATTTCACGATGTTGATAATCATCGGATGATGTATTGTGCGAGCACGCTTTGTTTGATAGTTATTTATAAATATTTTTTGCTCACTAATTCATTATTAGGCATATTAATCCATTAATCAAAGAATTTAGGCCAATTTTATTCATTAAATTTTGAAAAAGAGCATCTTCTCTGATAAACCGGTCCTTTACTGTTCGTCAATGAAAAATCTTACGGAAGCATTACTAGTAGATTGCACTTGTAACTTGTAGTTAATTATAAAACAGGCCTCCTGAAGTGCTTCACAGCGTGAGCTCTCCTTGTGAACATTCTCATAGGACGGACTTGAGCCGAATGTAGGCTACGGGGTTTCTCGGGAGCCCCGAAAACAAAAGCAACCAGCCAATAGCGGCGCGGGGGAAATGGGGGGGAACAGGTGGCTGTCCAATGAGACGGTCCCATCGACCGGGGGGCGTCGTGGCCTTGAAGGGAGGGGGCCAAGCTGAGCTTGCTCGGTGAGAGATACTTTCCCCCTGTCCAAATATCCTTCCCCCCCACAACCAATCCACCGCGGGGGAAACCTCTGTCGACGACAATGCGTAGCATGCCGACTTACTATGTTTTATTCGGTAGGCCTGCCCAGTGGCTAGACCGCAATTGACCAAGACGAAGCTGGCGTGAACCGATGTTGTTGAATAAATACGAACGAAGCTCAAAGAACGCCAATCATACATTTTATTTGTGTTTTTCTTGTTGTTTAAAACATTTTTTTTTCTACCTGGTCACATTCAAACACATGTACATCTGTTTGCGTTTTTTCATATTGAATTATTAAACCATTGCATTGAATAATTGAATTTGATTTCTTTTATTTATACTTTTATTCATTTCAAGCAGCATACATTAGATGAATATCACAAAGACTACCGTTATTATTTTATATTGCAGTAAATTGTGATGAACCCAGTTTTGGGCATAAAGCCCATTACAACTTTTTTTTATATATATATTTTTTTGGAATTTTGTCATAAATTTAATATTATTAACTATTTTCAACTGTTTTTAGTGTTTCGTTTCGAGTTGACTTTTCGTCATCGATTCGTCGTTGAATGAAAAAGAATAAAAAAAAGAAAAAAAATGAAGAAGAATGAAAAAACATTTTTGTTATTTTTTGAGTGAAGTTTCTCAGCAAATCTAAATTTCTAGTCTGTGTTAACTTCAATGTTTTGGACAGTGTAACATTTCAACATTTTTGAAGAGAGCAGTTTTGGACTTGAGTACGTTTCTCCTTCACATTCATTGTCAAATTTTGTTACAATAAATAAATTTAAAAAAAATGAAAAAGCACATTAATATAGTAATTCTTCCGAGCTGATGATACCCACATAAGTCCGATACTTGTGCGTGGGTAATGAATGAATGATGATCATGTTATGGAAATGCTGAGTACAATATTGGAAATACTGTACTCTTACTTTTATACTAACACGGCGCTGCATCCCCTAGTGAGTTTTGGTCTGCCTCAAAATTCCTCTACTCTTCCCACAAGTCTATTCTTCATCTCTTACTATCCTCTAGCTCTCATTCTTCTTCTTCTTCTTCTTCCCCTCCTCCTCCTCATCATCCTCCTCCGCCACCTCATACTTCTCCTCCTCCTCCACCTCCTCCTCCTCCTCCTCCTCCTCCTCCTCCTCCTCCACATTTTCCTCATCCTCCTCCTCCTCCACATTTTCCTCATCCTCCTCCTCCTCCACATTTTCCTCATCCTCCTCCTCCTCCTACTCTTTTTGCTTCTCCTACTTCTTCTTCTTCTTATTCAACTAGTTAAAGGTTTCTAATGCAGTAGTTTAAACATCATGATCCAATTAACGTTAATCAATTATCGTCAATGTTTCTAAAAAAAAAACAAGCTTTCTCAAACAAGCGAGTTGTAAGAGACTTCAGCTGCAGGAATTTTCATGCGGAATATTTGATTTCGCAATCATCGGACAGGGGTGGAAAATGTCAAGTCATTCACTGGTAATAAATATATCGGGGTAACGTGGTCAGGGAGATTTAAAGGCCTTGGCCATAAAAGTCATACAAAAGCTCTTAACCATAATAAAAGACCGCTTTTCAAGTTACAGGTTTTTCGGTGCGGGATTTTTCGGGCGGTGGTAGTAGGAAGCCAACTGCGCATGCTCTACAGATTTATTTCTAATTTGAAAACTTCGGCCAGAGACAAACAGGTTTTCTGCACTTCAGCCAGCTTCAACTAACCTAGTTGTGTCCAGGGCTAATGTTATTGCAGTGCACAGTAGCAAAGAGTTGCAGGGGAAGGGGAAGAATCGGCCAGGGATCAACTCGTCAGACCACAACAGTGAAGGCTGTGGGATTTTTGAACTGCTTACAAGAGCAAATGGTAAAGGTCACAATGCTATCGTTGAAATAAGAGACATGAGTGTAATATTTATATTTATATTTCGTATATCATCTTGAATAGCGACCCAAGACAAATTAATCGAAGACTCAATCAATATAGAAAAGGCCTAGTGTCAATTATGTTTCTTTGAATGCAGTCCAATCATCTCATTGCGGTCCATGCATGTTAACCATGAAGGCTTGATCGACTATAGCTTGGTAACCGTTCGATTTAAATTCAGGTTTGAGAATCGAATAAGATTTTCTTGTGTATGACGTTTTATTTGTGTGGCGTGGGTAGTTTCACCTCGCCATTTGAGGCATGTTGTGAGAGACACCCTGAAACTAAATTTTTGGTAGGTTTCCGGACCATCGATATGTGACAATAAAGCAGATAACAGAAAGTCATTGTTGTCGATTACCCATCGAAACGCAGCTCTTAACGCTCCTGATTTGGAAAGGACGCTTCATATTTTTAATTATTCGCAATAGTTGTAGTACAATATCAATTTATAATAATAACAATAATATAAAATAAAATATTAACATAAATTTTAATTAATTTATAATTATTATTAATGCAATAATGTGTGATAAACCAAGACTAATCTTTCTCAAAGCATCTAAATTGTGTATTTCAAGTGTCCAGCAAACCAGAGATTAATGAATCTGAATACATTGAAATGTTTTATGGCTGGAATGATCTATGATTAAGATATTTAGATTATTTATTATTCTTTCCCCTGCAAGCTTCAATCTGATTTTTTATGTTTTACAGATAGTATACGATTTATTGAAGAATGATATAAGATCTACGTTCTAAGATCTTTGCTATATTTTTCATCCCTTATCATAAAAATAAAGGAATTACTTCGTCCTAGTATGGCATAGTCGATTGTCTGAATATGACATGGAAATAAATAATGGATTAAACTAATGTAAATTATGATAAATATATTCCGGTGGTTCGGGACCCAGCACCTAAAACTGTAGATCCAGCTCATCAATCACCTCTATTATTTAGAGATGCAGAAAGATATTTCTTACACACCATCTCTTTACCCACGCACAGGTCTCAGAACTATGTAGGCTTCATCCTCCAAAAAAAATTTATTATGATTTCATTCATCAACGTATTTCAAATTTGAGATTCCTCAGAGATAAATGTGCTTGAACTTCAACTTATTGTTTTTTCCTCTTTCTATACAAACTCGTTCTTTTATTCCTTGTTCTTCAACTTTTTCTACCTTTCTTTTCCCACTCTTTCTAAATGGATATCATGTTGTATCTCAATGAGATAATTGAGGCTAGAAAGTCATGGATCATGAAGAAGGTCTTAAATAGGCATCATAGGACTGAATGTGCATCCAGTAGCAGACGTTCTTCACAAAGACATTAAATGTACATATAACGCAATTGCCTCTTCAATAATTACAGCTGCGATTCTCTTTTTGCAGATCTTCACGTTGGTCGGCATTTCTCTCGTAGAACGAAACAAGAGAATAAGATTGAAGTAAGACAGGATAACTGATAGAGCTCTAGCGTATCTTATACAAACCACAAAGAATCAAGCAGATACGATGCCGGAGGATAAAATGGATTATGGCTATTTGATAATGATTATCTACAGTTACGGTCTAATTGTAGTGCATAATGTTTTTTACAGGATAGCAGTCCTTAATAAATGTTATGGAAGTAGCTTTACTAATAGGCAAATATTTTTGGGTTGTGAGTCATTAAACATATCACTCATTTAAATTTTGTGAGATGTAGCTTACAGCTGGGCGCTGATCATAAACTAGGTAACATAATATCTTTCTTTTAGCGTCTGTTTAACAATAGAGTATTTTTTATTCATTTTTTATCACTAGGATGATGCACACGTGAGTCTGAGACTTGTACGTGGGTAATGACGTGAATGAAGACACAAAATAACCAAAACTGAACAAGAATCGAACTTGTGGCCACAGAAGAAAAAGCCAGCCACAGTGCTATTCACAAGTGACAAGTAGTACTACTTGAGCCAAGACACCCCTTGTTAATGACTCAAGCACTAAAAAAAAAATACACTTTGAGGAAGTTGACACATTTCAAACCATAATAACTTTGTGAATCTGTTAAAAATTCTGTTTCAGGGGGCCTATTTTTAGAAAATTTTTCGATGAACAGGGGTGCACCCAGACTTTTGGTTTGGGGAGCTTCCCCGAAGCAGTCTGAATTTTTGCTGACCTTCTTTGCAAGATTAGCCCTACCAACCTTCCATTACTCACAGCTTTTGCCCATTTAACAATTTTTCTCTCATTTCAACATCTAGACCGAAAAAGAATAAATTTTGAACACATGTTCAGGTTAAGGCACACAACACTTGGTGGGTGAGGGTTCCAAAGTATACCCTAAGATATGCCGAAAACTGACAGTTCTTGTACATCTAGTGTATTTCAATGTTTGGATCCAGAATAAACTATTTTCGAAAATTCAGTTGAATACCGCTTCTCAAGAGTTACGCGGCCTAGGCAGTTCAGTATCCAGGATCACTCAATACCAAGTATAGCTGCAAAAATTTTCTCCTAAAAAATACTTTTTAAAATGTTATATGATTGATACTTTTTAAAATGTTATACGATTGGAATTATATAATTTAATTCAAAGTGAAATTCATAGTTCAACTTGGACATAGCCTAAAATTTGTAAAGAAAGCAGTGAGCTATGCCTGTTGTATCTTTACTTGTGTTTTGGGCTATAAATAAATGAATGAATGATTGATACTTTTTAAAATGTTATACAAACTCTCCCTTCACGTCACTGGGGTCAGTCTGACAGCTGCGAGCAGAGAGAATGCTTACTCAATTGTTTGAATTTTTTCCCTCGCTAGACTGTTAAAAAGTGAGCGTAGCAAGTCAAAAAACCGAAAATTTTTCCAACAAATGCTTCCTTATATTTTTTATTCTGTAGTACACCTCAATAACTACGGTATAGTTGAAGACTTGTGACGTTGCAGCTCTTATAACATCAAACCCATTCAATTCACCACATGAATGACAGATTCAGAATAAACTATTTAATGAAGATACCTGCAATAATCTGATATGTTTACCTCTTTGCTAGTCACTTAAATTTTTGGGTAAATGTTCAATGCTGTTAGGGGACTCAGCCTATTTTTATCATTGATGTTCCTAAGATACGTCTCATAGTGTTGTAATTATATGTTGTATATGATATGAGCATTATTCTATTCAAACAAGCGTGAAATCATGAAATTTACCAACACTATTTCCTTGAAAAATATCAACATTTTTGTAAAGACCTCAGGTCATTGGGGGGCTTAAGCCCCCAAACCCCCCTTTAGGTGCGCAACTTACCGTGATAAGCCCACGGAAAGCCTTGCAATCGAAAGGCAAAAACTCAAGCTGAGACTTGAGATTCTTGTGTAAAAAACTATTGCAATTTTTCATCAAACATGACTTGATTAGTTGGAAAATGTATAATTAATGATTCTGTTTATTTTTTAGAACTAAATAATAGCCTATGGAAAAAATGTATATCTCAGTTGAATATTCTGCCATGTAGACCTCCTCTACGCCATCCCACCCCCCCTGATCAATCTTTTTGGACCACTCACCCCGTTACGCAAATTCCTGGCTACTAAAAAATACGTCCATTTTACGTACGTTTTTTTTAATACGTCCGTAAAGCAACAATTATTAGGCT
Organism: Conomelus anceps; assembly: GCA_948455865.1. NCBI lineage: Eukaryota > Metazoa > Arthropoda > Insecta > Hemiptera > Delphacidae > Conomelus > Conomelus anceps. Next base: position 23,995,563 of record OX418225.1, on the reverse strand, counting down.
CCACTATACAGTTTTTTCTTACAAGCTGTGACTCATAGCTTTCATTCACCATCATGTAAATTTTTTAGGTAGTAAAATTTCCAAATAGGCTAAAATTTTGAGTTTGGAATTTGAACGCTTTAGTAATTTTTTATTCAATACGCATTAACAATTTGCAATCTCTATATAACATTAATGTGCAACCTTAAAGTTGTCAATTCTGTCAGTCTAATTTTGATTCAAGCACCAAGGGTTTGTAACACAAGGACATAACCTGTCTCATCCTCAACTTGACTCAGCATTTCACAGCTTATTTCACAAAACTGTGGATTTTGAACCAAAATGAAACTGGTAGAACTGTAAACAATTTGGTTTTTCCAGCATTTCAACTGTGAAACGGTTCTAAAACCTTCACAGGATTCAATAGAGCTTTTAAAATCGAAATTACTTGTTTAACTTGTCCTTCAAGCACCACCTTTCAAACAAGAAAGTTGCACTAGCTACAACGTACTAAACTTGTAGCTAACCTTTCAACTCCCAAAGGAAATACATATGAGAACGAGAACTAGGGAAATAGGAATCTCTCAGCCAGTTGTTAAGAAATATTGCAGGAGACACTAATTTTTAATGGTCAGTCGGACAGCACCAATCATAATTGAGACAATTTGCTGTTTGGGCCGATTATGACAGTTCCAACCCCTCGAGATATCACGAACTGCCATTATTTGTCTTCTAATCCCCTGGCACTTCCTCCTGCCCTTCGACGAGGGTCTCCACCCTCTTCCCAGGGTCTCATTCGAACCCTCGCTGTCCTATTTTCTCAATAAGCGTTGGGTGCTGCCACTCAATCTCACTGACCGGCGATGTATAATGATGTTAAACATTGTTGAACGTTATCTCTAATGTTCATCAAGTCATTGAACATTACTCAAAACATATGCTACTGCATTTGTATCGATATCTTGAACTAGACTATCAATTTTTGTTGTAGGATAAGATTGTCTCGCATAAGACTCCACATATCATTGACAGGGGCGAACCCAGACATTTTTTTCGAAGGGAGTGTATTAACTGAGAAAAGATTTCGAAGGGTTGTATAACTTAAAAAAGTTACTCACCTTTCATATTATAACTCAAACATAGCTTTTTTAATGTTGGAAAATTTCGGGAGGTATCCCCTTCTGTCACCATCACGGTTCGCGCTTGTCTATCAAGATATTGAACATTTTTTATTAGGTCTACTATCTTCTTGAATTCGTGTTGAATAATTTTGACATAATTATTAATGCTGTCTCATTTATAAATAGTGAAATTGGAGTTTAAAACTGTTCTGTAGATTTTAGAAAACAGGAGATATTTTTCCTTGAAGTTCATCTTAAAAAACTAAAATAACTCGTATATATCGACCTTTACACTTTTTTCTCAATCATTCTCAGCTGTAGGTTTGATTAGTAAATAAAACCACAACAATTTTCGTAGACCTCTTTGCTTTTTTAGACTGCTTCTTTAGACTTTCCTCAGGCAAAACACGGCTTTAATAATCATAAATTGCAGGCAATAAAAAGCAAACAGTAGTATGCGGCGCCGACTCCAATTATTAAGGGTTATTATGGGTCGTATGCAAGCTTGGCAATTACCTTCAGCTTTTTTTCATATACCTATTTATACCTAGCCACATAATATTCCTATATTATCATCTGACAGTGGGCATCACAAATGTGATATCACTCCAGAACTTCACAACAACAGCAAAAACTTGCTATAAATCTAAGCAAGGAACCGGTTATGTCAAATTTTGTCCAGTCACACAATTAATTGATTCGTGGCAGTTTTATTACTATATAGAATGCTTACAAATTGGAGGCCATTCGCTCCAACGGTAGCGTGTTTCTAGAATCATTAAACGTGTGGCTGGTTCTTGTAAGTTAGACGTCAATCTGAGAGCTGGTTTGAAACTCTTCCAGTCCAGCTGTGTGGAAAATTCCAAGTGTAAGCCTCAGGTAGCTAAACATGGTTTCCCTAGTACTCTTATCACCTGGAGTTTATTAAGGAATTTGATATTTTACGAAATAAAAAGATAGGCTAGCAGAAATAGGCTTTGGAATTCCGCTTGTGCACGGTTTAGCGCCACCCAAGATTGATGACTGGGGACGTTATATTGTTCCCTACAGACCGAGAAAAGAAAAATAAAAAAATTCATTTTGTATGTTGCTCCTAATATGTTTAATACTTTGCCTATAGAAATGCGTCATTCTGCAATATTTTCAGGCTCTTCCTTCAACCATGGCTACTAGGAAAGAGCGAGGTATTGTCGTTTTTTGAATAAAATCAGTATTACTTTAGTAAACTATCTACATCCAGTGTCTTATTATGGGGCAAAATACTATATAAAATATTAGTCTATTAAAATACTTTATTATAGTGAGACTAGATCAATCACTGAATATTCTGAATGACGGTTAACTGAAATTATATGAAATTATTGAGGTGCTCTGCACTACTTTAAAAAAAAATCAATTTTTTCATTTTATACTCTTTTAAACTAACCTATTTGTTCATGCAGATTATATTTATGTTTATTATAAGGATCGACCCTGTAAATGTTTCCTCAGGTGTGGTGTTAATTATTTTCATACAAACTTGAAATTGTTTTGTGTTTTGTGATTTGAAAAAATAAATTTATTTCTTATTGTTATAGAAAGTGAATGGACGCAAATTCAATTTAAAAAATAAAATGAATGAGCACTTGGAATTACGAGACCATTATTTTTAAAAGGCTTCAAAGTTCGTAGGCATAATTGGTGTATTGGTGTATACTTGTAGACTAGACGTTATTTTTAAAATATTAAATTAGAAAAAAATTGTTAAGGTTTAGGCTATACGTTATTGGTGATGTACGAGAGTGAATGTTGAAATGCCAGTCTAAAATAGAAAGGGACGATCACCGAACAAGTACCATCTAAAAAATTAATAATCGATACTGTCAATAGCTAAGCAACCTCAAGCTATACACAAAGACAAACAGTTATCCTTTTTATTTCATGGAGTTCATTTTGGTCATTCAGGTTTCCTCATTTATTTATAGATCCATTTACAAATGACAAAGTTTCATGGCAGTCGTCTACCCTGAACAGAGAGAGTGGGAGAGAGGATTTCGTCAGCGAGGGGAATTCTAAAACAGTTGAAGTCGAAATAAGGGGTGAGTTGAAGAGGGGATGTTTACATGTTGTCAGCATGGCGTCTGCCTGTCAATCATTCGGCCATGATTTATTGGGCGGAGTGGTCCGAGCTTCACAGGCAGCTAGCGCTTTCTAACGGAGAATACCTAAACTATGAGGAGTTATTCTCCGTGACTAAAAACAGAACCAGCTTCTTACTGGAACCAAGATTTATCAAATTTGTGATACTATTGAATAATTCTATTTTTTTCTATATTTGCGAAATGAAAAAATAACGTTGTTTTACAGTATAGTGATTCTACAGAATAAATCAAAGAAGCAACAGGAAATTAAAAATCTAAATGAATTGGAGAATAATTTGAAAAATGACAATTTTTTCAGTCAGAAACCAAATCAATTTATGTTTTTATATTTGTGACACGTTGGGAAACCATAAAGAACTAATTAAATGATATTTGATTATTTTTCAGTTAAAAAATCATCTTTATTCTTGTGCATCTAAGTCGATGCTGTGACACTTCAGGGCATCAACGCACCATAGTACCATAGAACTAAGTTATAGTAAAGACCACAACGACCATGATGACAAAATGAATAACAAAATGAGCAGAAATGGCCCAGAAAACACGTCTTTTCATGTTTGAAATGGACAAAAAAATTTTGATTGTACAATAAACTTGAAGCCTTTTTTGACAAAAATGACAAAATTTCAAAAATGTATAGATTTCAGAGAATCGGCTTCATTAAATCAAAGCACACTAATTTTCCACATCTTCTGCTATTTTTATGCGGTTTGATTTAATTCCTTATTTTATGAGATTTAGGTGTGTCTCTGACTATTGGGTTACTAAATATTGTCATCTCGTTAGAATTAAATTCTCTTTTTGGCTTGTTGGAAAAAAAGTGCATTATAATTGTGCAATTGACCAAGTTTGAACTTTATAAAAATTGTCAACCAATTAGTAACCAATCCACTTCAAACTTGAAAGAACTTTTTGGGCCATTATTGCATACTTTGTTAAGTATTCCAATAATTACTGTAGTTACCGATTTCTAACTTAATTCCATTTTTTTATCTTATTTTACATGGAACCTCATCAAACTACAAGTGAAATGAGGGCGCTACACATTCCTGAATGATGGGACAAATTTTCAACTTCTGTCACCCTGTAATAAAGCGTTCACGGACCTATCTTTGTATGAGTTTTTCATGATTTTAGTGAGTACAACAAACTCACAAAGAATTGGTAACTCTATGCGAAACACTTAGTATAATATGATAGGCCTATTATTTTATAGACTACAAAAAACATGCATAACTCACCACAAAAAAAAAATGGTAAGATTCTAATAATCACAATCCTGAGCCTATGTTCATTAATATCGAATATTTCAGAGTGTAAAAATAATTCACTGCTTGATTATTAGAATTTATTTATTGAAAATCGTCACAGCCCAGCATAATATGGGACGCCTCGCAATTGACATGTGATTTGTCAAAGTTCTATTTCCAAAATTAAAATTTAAACATAGTACATAAACTGAACGATTGAATTTATTGAAGCTACAATATAAATTCATCTAATTTACAATAACACCTTGTGTTAAGTCAAATTATCACATAAAAACACACAAATCTATAATGCTCTACATTGTAAAATCAACCTCAATCAAGATTTGAAAATGAAGTTATTAAAATTCTGAAACAGCATAGCAGCTCCTCTAAATTAATATATTTTTACTACTCTTTTGAATGAATCAAGGGATTCAATAGTACGGATAGCTATTGGGAGTTTATTAAATAAACGCATTCCGGAGTAGGAGGGAAATTTTTCAAAAGTTATTTGCATGCCTATGAGAAGGAAGTGCCAATAAGTCTCGATTTCGAGTATTGTACTCATGACTATCCGTACAATGCTGAAATTTATGAATATTAGTTTTGGCATTCACTAACAACTGATAAATATATGTTCTGCACGAGTCTCTGGATCTCAAACCAAATATAATTCTCAAAATCTTTTTGAATGAAGACAAGATAAATCGCGACAAGCAGGCCATCTATTCTTTTGACATTGAAAGTCAATTCAATTTACATTTCTTTTTTGTTGACACCATCAGAATAAGTTATTTTTCTTACATGAATGAAGACTATGATTCTAGGATTCTACTACCATCATTTTTTTCTAAATGCAATACATCTTACTCTTCTGACATTAGGCAAAACAAATAATTATTTTATCGATTTAAAAATGTAATATGTTCAAGAATACCTCAGGATATTCACCCCAAAGTGGTAGGCCTAATGTTTGTGAGACTGTACTCATCGAACTTGAAAGGAGTGATTCAAAAGAAGATTCTGTATCTTCAATAGAAGCCACAATGATACGAACGATAGACAGTGTTATACCCATTTGAATACGCCGAGGAAGCTCTTGGAACGATCACCTGATACTCTATGAGTTTTTGTGCACAGGAATACTCTCTAAGTCTTGCAACACAGAATACCTGATCCAATCTAAAGATCCATCTAAACCAAAGATGTCAAGATGTACAGATCATTAATGATCATTATTTTGATCATTAATTATTCTAGCACGGGTTATAATCAGAAAATTACATGCAGTTCTTATCTCACCTATGCAGAATTCAATTCTAAAATCACTTGTTTATTCAATTCTAATAAGGCTCTAATACTGTTGAAATGCAATAAATTTAATGAATACTTTTTTCAGGGGTCAAGCCCCAAGCCCCAGGCCTCATGACGCACCCCCCCTTAATTTAGAACTAGCTCCCCCATAAATTAGGCAATCCCTCCAAAAAATGCGAAAAATAAGCCCCCCGTATTCTTTCTAAAACTAAAAGAAGATTTTTGGTATTGAAAAAATTCAAACCCTGTCGATAATATACAAAATGTACCGTATGTATATTTCTTGACATTCTTTACATAGGTAACATTTTTTTGTAAAGTTAAAAAATAAATATCAATGAAATGAATATATGAACTTCTCCACAAAAAACTTGTTTGCAAAATAGCTAAATAAAAATATAAACATAAATGGTTTTTAACAATTCAATGCCCCTCCCTCTAAGCTATCACGTCTCACTATCTCACGTCAAGCTTGAATAATAACAAGTCCTAAACATAACTATTTTAGCTAATTCATTTTCAATAGTATAATAATAATTATAAATCTATCGTAATTAATTGAGATTTTATCTGGTGACTACGTAATATATTTTTGAATGTCGTCATGTTAAACATGGTTTCAATGAACTTGAATATGAGTCTCCATGACTCGAAAACGTTTGGCCAAGAGTGGGTACAAATATTATTTATTCCCAATAAAAATTGACTGCAAGTTGTTAAATTCACAATAAAAAGTTATTATTGGAAACCTTGCTTTCGTCAACCTCGGGTCTCATTAGGAGCTGGCACCATTAGGTGCAAAAAATAAAAAATAAATACCTAAGAGCCTATGCAATGATCTTCTTCTACCACTAATTATGAAAAATATCTATGCAAATGTTTATTACGTTCTGATCAGGCTATAGCACTATAACAGATAAATTTAATATGAATTGATATTCCTATCTAAAAGAAATAAATTCATACCGTATTTTAATCCAATATTACCTATTATTAAATAAATTCTTTCTTAGATTCTACTATTTTATTTTAGATCAATTTCTGTGAGAGGAATTAAACAAAAATAATTATTATTTTTTGAGTAGCAAATATGAATAATTATAACCATGAGTGCTATAGCTAAAGTATACAGCTCATTTGTTAACAGGCAAATTCAATAAGAGGGCAACATTTGAGGTAGGACCACAAAGATTACAAAAAGCTGTTCATGAATAAGATTCACAAAAGAGCGGGAGGGGTTGTCAAAAGATGATGGATCAGTAAGCCTGCTTATGATACCATAGTATTCTTTTCTTCAGGTCTTCAAGTCCTCACGTATTTTCAAATCCTGGGTGACTTTTTACCGACATTTCTTTTCAGGACACATTATAGCCTACACAGATTCAACCTTATTGCAGGGCATCTCATCGAAGTGGGGAGGTAGGTATCTTCACTAATAATTCTAAGAATATGCAAACATTTAGAATTCGTAGAGAAATTTTCTGTGAAATTGGAATTAGCAGTTACTGGGTTCAGAGTTAAAATCGACAATAATTTCGAAGTAACGGTGTTTGGTATTTACAGGTCACCAAATGGGGAATAGAACAATTTTGTGATGTTTTCCATGACGAAATACTTAATTAACAATCTAATATTAAAACTGACACTCTATTTCACTTTTATATAATGTTTTACTCAGATATTTTGGAGATGCTTGAGGAATGCATTTCACTTCAGAAAAGAATCTTCGTCAGCCTGTCGCCAGGGGTCATGCTTTGTTGAGGTTAGGATGAGCAGCCATCATGTAGTTAAAAATTGCGTTTTTTATTTGAATTGTGTTTGGTCATTGAGTAAGTTGTTTCTATCTTGTTTATGGTGTTTGAATATTTCATATTGCTCCAGTGTATTTAGTTTGTGGCTTTTTTTGGAATGTGTGTAGAATTTCTAAGTCAGCTTGGATGTTATTGTGAGAGTGTCCAGTGTTGATTAAGTGATCTGCAAATGCTGAGTCAGTGTTGGAATGTAGTGCTTTGATGTGTTCTTTGTATCTTGTGTTGAATGATCTGTCTGTTTGTCCTATGTAGTACTTGGGGCATGTGTTGCATTTGAGCTTATATATTCCTGGTCTGTTGAATTTGTGAATTGTGCTTTTTTTAAGGTGAGCTGGTTTTTGTTGGATCTGGTGTTTCAGGTTGTTTGTTGTTCTGAAGGCTCTGTTAAATCCGGATTTTTGGAAGATGTAAGCTATTTTGTGTGATTTTTGTTGAAATATGTGAGTGTGACAAATCCGTTTTGGTTTGGAGGCTTTGGATTTTTATTTTTCAACACATGCCCCAAGTACTACATAGGACAAACAGGCAGATCATTCAACACAAGATACAAAGAACACATCAAAGCACTACATTCCAACACTGACTCAACATTTGCAGACCACTTAATCAACACTGGACACTCACACAATAACATCCTAACTGACTTAGAAATTCTACACACATTCCAAAAAAGCCACAAACTGGAGCAATATGAAATATTCAAACACCATAAACAAGATAGAAACAACTTACTCAATGACCAAACACAATTCAAATCAAACGCAATTTTAAACTACATAATGGCTGCTCATCCTAACCTCAACCAAGCATGACCCCTGGCGACAGGCTGACAAAGCTTCTTTTCAGAAGTGAAATGCATTCCTCAAACATCTCCAATATAATTATGTGAGTAAAACATTATATAAACGTGTGAAATACAGTGTCAGTTTTTATTATAAGATAGAACAATTTTCCTATTTAATAGGTTTTTAGAGATTACTACCAAGTTACTCGTTTTACAAACGTTATAGTAGTGGGAGATTTAAATACAGACTTTGCAATACAGAATAAAACGACAGAAGATTTAAAGGATATTATATACATGAATAACTTGGGAATAAAGGTTCATGAATATGCAAGAACCATAAGAGTATCACAAACAATAATTGGTAACATTCTTACAAATATAGATTACTGTAGAACGAGATTAGGCGGATAGGAACTATCAGATCTTGACTGTCAAATCTTGGAGGTAAGGTTGCAGGGTCATGAATCGATTGAAAAGAGTAGAGTAATGCAATAAATTCAACAATGTTAACTGGGGAATATCAATAATAATTAAATTCCTGGATTTCTTAAACAAATAATCAACAAGACAAATCATGTAATAATTAATGATTCACAAAAAAGAAAACTGAAACAAATACACCCTTCTGCACCATCACTTCAAACACTCCCCAAAATTCACAAACCCAACATACCTATTAGACCAATTTATTGTAAACTACCAAGAAGCACCTGCCTATGAACTAGCAAAACACATAGATCAAACACTGAGAAAACTAATTAAACAACAACACATACATAAAAATCAGTAGCGATCTTATCACAAAAATAAAAGACACACAAATTCCCCACAACTCCACTCTTGCATCTTTCGATATAACAAATCTATACACCAACATACCTGTCAATGAAACAATAGAAATAATACAGAACATCCTTATTCATAACAACACAGCTACAGAACATATAAATGAAATAATAGACATTCTAAAAATCATCACTCAACAAAATTACCTTACCTTCAACTACAAATTTTACTCACAACCTGATGGACTGCCAATAGGCTCACCAATCTCAAGCGTATTTGCTGAAATCTATCTCCAACACTGCGAAAACACTCATAAATACTCTTTAATAACAAATTTTCACAGAACATAATATACTGGCACAGATATGTAGATGATGTTCTATTGCTATACAGAGGAAACAAAAGACAGTGTGAACAACTTCGATCATACATAAACAAAATACATAAGAACATTCAATACACAGCTGAATATGAGCAAAACAATTCAATAAACTTCCTAGACCTCTCAAATACAAAGAACACAAACCAACAACACAGCTTCAAAATCTACAGAAAACCAACAATGATAGATACCCTAATACACAGCACCTCCAATCATCCAACACAACACAAACACTCAGCATTCAGGTCAATGCTACACAGACTCAACAACACACCGCTATCCACCGACAATTACCACACTGAACTAAATACAATAAAATACCTAGCACAAGAAAACGGCTACAAACACGACCTAATTGACAAACTCAATCATAAAATAAGAAACAAAAAACAAAACACCAACACCACTGACAAAAAATACATCACAATGACATACATTAATCCACAATCACACAGACTAGCAAAAATCTTCAAAAAAGCCGGCCACACCATCTCATTCAGAACAAAAAACAAAATAAAAAATGCACTTACACTCAAAACCACACTGAACACAAACAAATACGATCTCCCAGGGATCTACAAACTGAACTGCTCTGATTGTAACAAATTCTACATAGGACAAACAGGCCGCACATTCAAACAACGTTACAAGGAACATTTTCAAGCCCTGACATCAAAAGCTGAATCGAATTTCGTCGACCATATCATTCAAACTGGACACACTGTTACTGACATCAGTACCAACCTACACATTCTACATATAAAATCTAAAGGACACGAACTCAACACCTTGGAACAATTTGAAATATACAAACACACCACACACAATAAACAGAACATTCTCAATGAACAACTAAATTTTAAATCACACAAACTTTTTGATCACATTTTACAAAAACCACAACTCTTCTAACCAAAAAACTGGCATGATGATCTAGGAACCCACGTCTCTGAAGATGGATCTCAAAGATTCGAAAGCGCTCGGCCTACAGATTAAGTAAGTTATACTTATTCTTAATGAATATTTGACTGCAAGTCGTTAAATTCACATGAAAAGTTAACAATAATAATTGTTGAAGCAGAATCTGTTACAAGAAAACTGGAGTAGGGTTTACAACGGCAGTAGTTAAAATAACACATATGATATTTTCATTAATATTTTAAGTTTTCATATTACTAAGAGTTGTCCAGTTAAAAACGTCCCTGTGAAAAACAAAATTCTAGAGTGGATAACTGAAGATATCCTTGCAGAGAGGAATAAGGTTAAAGATGCATATGATGAATTCAAACTATCTAGAAATATGTTAAGTGAAGATAATTACAAAGCTCTAAAGAAAAACTATACAAAATAAGTAAAAAGAGCCAAATTTTTGTAAGAGCTGAAATTTTGAATGAAAATTCAAATGAAATATTTAAATAAAATTCAAGTAAAATAGTTTGTAATTTGACACAGCAGTGTGAGATGTAATAAACAAAAATATAGGCACGTAGCTCATGTAGATGCTTATATATACTAGTGTCCCCAGAGTAATTAACGAAAATAACAAATTTATTGATGATAGTGTAGACATTTGTAATTTATTGAACAAATATTACCAACATTGATTGCTAATAATCTCCAAAAATCTCTTAATGCAGGCATTATTGATTCAAACATGTGGAATACTGAGGTGATCCAGAATGAATTAAAATTCAATCCTGTATCCCAAGACGATTTGCCAAATACAATTGATAGTTTAAGTAATAAAATAACTTAAAGAATGGATTGGGTAACCAGTAAAATTCTAAAAGAATGTAAAGACCCTTTGATTCATCTGATCAATCATTTATTAGAACAAGGTGTTTTTCCAGAGAATTTGAAAGAGGGGAAAATCTTGCCAATCTTCAAAAGTGGTGATAGAGAAAAGGTTGAAAACTATAGGCCCATTAGTATAATTTAAAATGTAATTAGTAAAAGTTTTAAAAGAGTAGTTTTAAATATAACCTAGTTATATTGGTAGGAAATTCTTCAACAAGCTACCGCAGTTTTTGAAGAGACTTGAAAATATAGAAATATTTAAAAAACAATTGAAGAAATATTTAGTTGATAAAGCTTTTTATAGTGTACAAGAGTTCCTTTCACATCAAAATTAAGCCTCACCTCAACTAATTGAAGTAATTATGGTATCTAGTGTATAATATTGTTGATCTGACTTGTCTTATACTCCTTAACTGGAGTCTCCAAAACGTAATCTACAAAAAAAAAAAAAAAAAAAAATAGGTTACTTCTGCACCTTTAAGAAGCAAACCTCATCTGTGATGAACGCTTCCAGAAAGGGAGATCAACAATGACAGCCACAATTTCTCTAGTTGAAAAACTAATAGATATGATAGATTCAGGTGATAAAGCTGCTACAATCTTCTTAGATCTATCGAAGGCATTTGTTTGTGTTAATCATAGAACTTTATTGGAAATACTGAAACATGTAGGCGTAAATGGGGTTGAACTGAAATGATTTGAATCATACCTTATTGGTAAAAAAAAATGTGTAGAACTAACTACTGTAGTTGGAAATAATAAAGTAGAGAATAAATCGGATAAATTAGAGGTCCAAGCTAGAGTGCCTCATGGTTCAATACCAGTACTAGGTCCATTGCTTTTTTTTTGTTGATAACCATTTACCTGAAGAATTAATTAGTATTAACTTTTCATGTGAAATTTAACGACTTGCAGTCAAATATTTGTTAAGAATAAGTATAACTCACTTAATCTGTAGGCCAAGCGCTTTCGAATCTATGGGATCCATCTTCAGAGGCGTGGGTTCCTAGATCATCATGCCAGTTTTTTGGTTAGAAGAGTTGTGGTTTTTGTAAAATGTGATCAAAAAGTTTGTGTGATTTAAAATTTAGTTGTTCATTGAGAATGTTCTGTTTATTGTGTGTGGTGTGTTTGTATATTTCAAATTGTTCCAAGGTGTTGAGTTCGTGTCCTTTAGATTTTATATGTAGAATGTGTAGGTTGGTACTGATGTCAGTAAAAGTGTGTCCAGTTTGAATGATATGGTCGACGAAATTCGATTCAGCTTTTGATGTCAGGGCTTGAAAATGTTCCTTGTAACGTTGTTTGAATGTGCGGCCTGTTTGTCCTATGTAGAATTTGTTACAATCAGAGCAGTTCAGTTTGTAGATCCCTGGGAGATCGTATTTGTTTGTGTTCAGTGTGGTTTTGAGTGTAAGTGCATTTTTTATTTTGTTTTTTGTTCTGAATGAGATGGTGTGGCCGGCTTTTTTGAATATTTTTGCTAGTCTGTTTGATTGTGGATTAATGTATGTCATTGTGATGTATTTTTTGTCAGTGGTGTTGGTGTTTTGTTTTTTGTTTCTTATTTTATGATTGAGTTTGTCAATTAGGTCGTGTTTGTAGCCGTTTTCTTGTGCTAGGTATTTTATTGTATTTAGTTCAGTGTGGTAATTGTCGGTGGATAGCGGTGTGTTGTTGAGTCTGTGTAGCATTGACCTGAATGCTGAGTGTTTGTGTTGTGTTGGATGATTGGAGGTGCTGTGTATTAGGGTATCTATCATTGTTGGTTTTCTGTAGATTTTGAAGCTGTGTTGTTGGTTTGTGTTCTTTGTATTTGAGAGGTCTAGGAAGTTTATTGAATTGTTTTGCTCATATTCAGCTGTGTATTGAATGTTCTTATGTATTTTGTTTATGTACGATCGAAGTTGTTCACATTGTCTTTTGTTTCCTCTGTAAAGCAATAGAACATCATCTACATATCTGTGCCAGTATATTATGTTCTGTGAAAATTTGTTATTAAAGAGTATTTATGAGTGTTTTCGCAGTGTTGGAGATAGATTTCAGCAAATACGCTTGAGATTGGTGAGCCCATTGGCAGTCCATCAGGTTGTGAGTAGAATTTGTTGTTGAAGGTAAAGTAATTTTGTTGAGTGATGATTTTTAGGATGTCTATTATTTCACTCATATGTTCTGTATAAATGAACACCTTGGATTATATGTTCAACACCTTGGAACAATTTGAAATATACAAACACACCACACACAATAAACAAAACACTCTCAATGAACAACTAAATTTTAAATCTCACAAACTTTTTGATCACATTTTACAAAAACCACAACACTTCTAACCAAAAAACTGACATGATGATCTAGAAACCCACGCCTCTGAAGATGGATCTCATAGATTCGAAAGCGCTCGGCCTACAGATTAAGTGAGTTATACTTATTCTCAACAAATATTTGACTGCAAGTCGTTAAATTTCACATGAAAAGTGAATATTAACAACGCAGTTCGTCATGGAACAAGAAATCCAGGAATTAATTAGTGGTAGAGCCCTCTTATTTTCAGACGGAAAACTCATTTTCAGCACTTCCGTTCTAGATAATTTATAAATAAATGCCCATATTGGTGTGTAGTTCATTGTCGAATTCTTAAATCAGTTTAAATTAACGATTAACGACAAATAGTTTAAAATGCTAATATCTTAAATTCAAAAACAAACATAATTCAAATGAAGATAGGGCTATAAACGTGTTTGTAAACGATAATCAACTAGACCAGGAAGAAAACATAGCATATCTATGCATTTTACATTGAGAAAATATTTCGTGAAATTTCATCTGGGGTATTTATCCAGCGACAGCTTGCTAGATTAAATGGCAAAACGATAATTTTTACAGCTTACCTTGGGCTCTTTCTGTCACATATTGGGTATGCTATCTTAGTATGGGGTAATTCATCAGAACAAAACCTTGATCGGGTTTAAGATCCAAAAGAAAGCTGTAAGGTGTATGGAAAGAGTAAATAGATTAGATTTATGTAGGCCGTTGTTCAAGAGACTTGGTCTCCTGATTGTACCCTGCTTATATGTGTATAAAGCTACTTTATATGTAAAAAAAGAGTGATATTAACCAAAATCTTGACATACACGATTATAATACAAGAAGCCGAGGAGATTATCACTTGGTGAGTCACAATAGTAGCTTATTTAAACAAAAATCTAGTTATATTGGTAAAAGATTCTACAAGCTACCGCAGTTTCTAAAGAGTCTTTAAAATTCAGAAATATTTAAAAAACAATTGAATAAATATTTAGTTAAAGCTTTTTATAGTGTACAAGAGTTCCTTTCTCATCAAAATAAAGCCTCACCTCAACTAAGTTAATTGATATAGTAATTATGGTAACTAGTGTATTTGTTATTTAAACAAAAATCTATATTATTTGTAATGTATATTTTGTAATGTATATTTTGTAATGTAAATGTAAATTTTTTTCTTGGATTTCTTGTTCCATAACGATCTGCGTTGTTAATATTAACTTTTTGTTGTAAATTTAACGACTTGCAGTCAGTTTTAGATTGTGAATATATAAAACTGGCTGCAAGTCCTCAAATTTACAACAAAAAGTCGTCAAATTTTAACTTTTTGTTGTAAATTTAACGACTTGCAGTCAGTTTAGATTGTGAATATATAAAACTGGCTGCAAGTCCTCAAATTTACAACAAAAAATGAATATATTTTTTTGTTTTTGTTTTGTCTTATACTTCTTAACTGGAATTTCAAAGACGTTATCTACAAAAAAATATTGTATAATTGTTGATCTGATTTGTCTTATACTATTCAACTGGAGTCTCCGAGACGTAATATAAAAACGCTTCAATGAATGTACAATTATGCAGCCCTAATTGTATCCTCACAAAAACCTTTAGCAAGAATTTATTATCACCTAATTGAACTAATAGCAAGAGTCTTTAATTCAATTAATATACTTCTTTCAATTAATCTACTTACTTGTTTAGACTTTGGCATATGCCTGTATGATTTCAGCCAAAATTTCGTAAAGTGTTGTAGTAAGTATGTACTATTTGTTCAGCATTTTGTCTAAGTGGGAAGTGGAAAGTAAGTATTATCATGATAAAGCTGAACTATATGGAGATGCTAAGATATCATGCTAGAAAAAAATATAATGAATACTTGAATTCCCCAATAATAGTAATCACAGCATTAATATTTCTATATTTATAACAGCTGCAAATCACTTTTCATGATTTAGAAAAAGAAAACCCTATCACAGCAGAACACAATATTATTTCTCAACAATTTTTCAAAACTACTCCTAAAGGTTCAATTAAGACTTCGCCACTTAATAAGTTATTCCTTGAGTGGAATTTCATTGATTAAATTATTAAACTGAATAAAGCCTCTATTACGACTAAGTATATTGATAATAGGCCTACAAGTAAGACAATTTTTATATTGTTTTCTCCTGTTATTTTATATGATCTTATCATTGTTAGACTAGTGTGATTGTTATACTGAAGATTTTTTTATTTTTCAATCATAACCTGTAAACCTGTGTTATCTTGTTCTGTGAGGACTATGTTGAGTTTTTAAATGAACATCGAAGTACTGGGATTTACCAATGGCAATAAATTATGAATGCCATCATGTATAGTGCACTAATTGCAGACATCAGTACAATTTTAGGACTGTACACATGTGTAACAGAATACAGATTTATAATTTCTTCTTACATCAGAATGGTTTGAGATTGATAATGTAACTTACTCAAAAGAATTGTATCAAAGTTATTATTATTGGAATATGCAAAAATGTATGAACAAGAGCAAATATGATTTTTCAATTTTGAGCTTTAGACATCATTACTCATTCCATATTTTCAAATGTGTATGTATATTGTATGTATTGTAGGTATACTGTAAAAGCTTTTAATTTCTGCTTACATGAGAATGGTTGAGGATCAATAATTAACTAGCATTAACGAATTGAAGTTATTCTTATTCAACTGAAATGTGCAGGAGAGTTGAATAAACAAGAAAGAATCTGATTCTGCAATTCATGATCTTAAATATTCAAGAACTACCAGACAATGTACGATCTATCAATTATTAATTACTTCCAATCCTCTTTGGCACTATTAAATCACATGTTTTCCAACAATACAATGAATCAATCTATGGTAACCAACAGAATTTAAAAAAAAATTAGACAATGGTTCATTTTAAACCTCATCCCCACAAAGCAAGCAATTTTAATAACCATTTATGTCATGAAACTTCTTTGATTTCTTGTTCCATAACGATCTGCGTTGTTAATATTAACTTCTTGTTGTAAATTTAACGACTTGCAGTCAGTTTTATATTGTGAATAAAAATAGATGCACTTACATTCAGCCGATCGGCCGATCTAGAATGCCTTGAAGATGAGATTCAATAACTCGAAAACGTTCAACAAAATATGAGTACATTTATTATATATTCACAATAAAACTGACTGCAAGTCGTTAAATTCACAACAAAAATTTAATCATAAAGCTTATTATAAAAAGTTGGAATGCAGATGAAGAGAGATAACAAACTATTGAATATAATAATTATGTTCCACTAATATCTTAGTGATATTAATTGTTCTGACCTGCAAAATCTCAAAGTTCTGACTGAGTCCACTCTGAAGCAAGCGGCAACATGGTTCAGGGCTAACAGATTCATGCTTAATGAAAATAAAACTCAAAATATGCACTTTACTCTTAGGGATGGGTTAGATGATGTGAATTTAACAAGTGATACAAAATGTTTAGGTATATTCATTGACATAATAATATGCTTGATATATTCATTGACATATGCCTGGGAAGCCCATATTAATTATATCTCTGATGAACTTTCAAGAGTGATTTACCTGATTACGCAACTGAAAAACCATGTTCCAGACAATTATTTGAGGTCAGATTATTTTGCCTATTTTCAGAGTATTGCTACATATGGTATACTACTAATAGTACAGGATATACAGGAAGAATTTTATTATTGCAAAAAAGGTGGTCAGGGTATTGACAGGTTCTAATAGATTAGCACATGCTAAGTCTCTTTTTGTTAAGCTTAAAATAATGACAGAAGTGAATTTTTACATAATTATACACTGTATTATTGTATGTTAAAAGAAACTCATCCAATTTAAAATTAAGACTTGATACTCATAGCTATAACACATATCTAATTGAGCAATGTTGTGTCATACACTTCTTCAAAATAATAGAAAAAAATCTGTGATGTTTTCCATGATGAAACTTGATGAACAATCTAATAAATCTGACACTGTATTTCTATTTCAGGTTGCCTTGTTCTTCTGCTGTTGATTTTTGAATATTGGTTTCTGAGTCTATTGCTTGTTTCACTATATGGTGTTGAATTTTTGTGTGGAAGGTAGGTTATATTTTAGTCCTTTGTTGAGGTGGTTTTTTATTCATGAGTGAATTTTATCTATAAGGTTTACTGTCCTTTCATAGAATTTGTATGAGCTTACTATTGGTTAGGTACGGTACTCATTTGGTTGGCGGTTTTTGATTTATAGGTTATATTCTTATATTATTATATTATTCAAGAATGTTTCTGAGTTTGTAGTCCATACAAAAATTTGTGTTTTGAATTGAGTTCACGATGATTTGATTGTAGTGGATGCAAGCTATTTTGAAATGTAGTTTGCAGAGTTCTTGATTATGTAAATCTTTTTTATTGTATAGCGGTCTTACTGATTATTTCATGTACTGTATATAATTTCTGTTTTTTCTGTGCATTTTTGGCAGCTTTGTTTGGAATAGAAATAGATAGTGTGAGTTTTGATATGAGATTAATAGAACAATTATTTCATATTTACAAAGGACATTGGTCGTTGTATATATAAGTTCAAGGAGCAATAAATATTCACTAAAAACATAATGCTATTATTGTTTACTTGTAAGCTGAATGTCCGCAATATCCTTACTTTTATTACAAAAGTCAGAAACAAAGCTATTTATTGTGTATTTGATGGTTTGTTCCCTTTCTTGGTTTTGTCTTCTATATATTTGCATGAGTTGCAGATTGATTCACTTCAAACATCTTATTATTCCACTCAGAAGAACAATAATTCAAAAATTATTTCTGCTGTCGCAATGCAAACTCTGTGAATGATATGAGAAATGAATAGAAAATGAATTTAACAGGATCGGGGAAGTTCTATAATAAATTATCATGAATTCTACAATTAAAATACATGAACTTTATGAACATATTCCATATAAAAGTAATAAAAATAAATTCAAGCTTTTCTTACTTCCTCCCACATAACTCTAAAAGTATAAGAATGCAATTTTTTTCAATATTGGCTATAAAATCTTTTTAAACGTGTTTTGAAGCAATTAGTGGACAATGTAAAATATTGAAAAAAAATTTTGAATGATCGTTGTAGGATGTAGGATTATTTATTTATATTTTTTATTTTTGGAGGATGAAGCTCACATAGGATTGAAACCTGTGCGTGGGTAATGATTTGTGATTGATGAGTTGGACCTACAGTTTTAGGTGGGTTCCGAACCACCGGGAAATGATTTTACAGCAGAGAACAGTGTCTTTTTTGCTGGCGAATCTAAAATCGGTCACCCTTATAAAGAGTACCTACGAGAATGCAGCTTGAACAGATATATATCTGATTGAACAGATACCAGCTACGGCTCACGGCTATCACTTCCCTCAGGATATTGTATATACCTTATTTTATAACTATACTTCTGTATTATATTCCACTGATACTGATGTAGCCTATTTTCATTTCGAAAAAGAATTCATTTCGAAAAACAATGCCGAGTCTTAACTTGCAAGCAAACAAAACAAAAACTCTGCGGCATGGGCAATGATATTGATGTGATAAAATGGTAATTCATAAATAGATTCAGAAACAATGGAAAATAATGGGCTATCCAAATGAAACAAAATACACTTTCTTTGTTCAACAATAGAATAAAAAATTGATTCAATAATTAATTTCAACAAATGGACATTGATAGCCTGCTTCACAAATACTTTATAACTATTATACTAAATGTATATAATATATAACCACTAGGAGTGAGAATATTTTATTATAGTTTTGACCAAGGTTAGTACATCTACTAACCTTCAGTTTTTACTACCCCGGTTACTGAATTATTTGAAGTTGGTTTTTAGTCTTATGGAGTGACAGCAGTGAGTAACTATGGAATGGGATCAGGAGATAGATCTCCCCAGAGACACAAATGCAAACTAAATTTTCCAATTTCAACTTGTCTTGACTCTTGAGAGATAATTTTCGACAGAAGAGTCAAATAAGGTTTCAGAGGGATGAAATATGGTTTCAGAGGGACAATTTTTAAAAATGTCTGGCGGAGTACCCTATCAAAGGGAGGGGGGACCAAAAATAGCAGAGAGGAAATACTTTGAAGTAGGCCTGCCTGCTTTCAAGTTTGTGTACTTGAGCAATACATTTTTAGCACAAGATTATGGATCTCCCATTGACAATTGTGCAAAAACTAGATAAAAATCACTTTGGCACACAATTTGTATTGAAATAATGTTGTAATGGATGAGCTCGTGTCTAGAATTTCTTAAAATATGGATATAGAGGGATTTTTTTCAAACTTTCCCAGGGTAGTAGTTCCGAACCCCCTTTTTAAAAGAAAGAGCCATAGAAATAATTTCTATTATTATTATTTATTATATGTATTACCAAGAGCTCAGCGAAACACATGTATAACTTAACAATAGTGGAATGAATATTGTGAATTTATTTTAAAAAATACTTGTTTTGTTGGGTAGTATTTTCGGAAAGTTTTTCCTGTCTAATGATATTGCAATTTAATAGAAAATAGTAAATTGCTTTTAAGATATTCTCTGTTATTTATTTCATGCACCTCAAAATTGTTTATGGAATGTTTTGTAGCTCGTGATGGTGCTTCATATTTTATACATTACAAGGTAACCAACAACAGACAGATCACAGTACTGTACTGACAGATCGCTTGTCTCTATTTTTGGCAAGTTGTATACCTGGTTGACAGATAGCATTCAAGGAATAATTATAATTATTATATTGCTATAATAAGTGTAAATATGCTCTTTGATAAACGGAAAAGCGTTCCATGTCCTCGAAATTAGTCCTCAAAAACCGAAGGGCTTTTTCTTATTCATCAAGAATTACAAGTTTCCTATTGAATCGTTTCCTCCCAAGATCACAATTTTTCAAGTTTATGTGATTTCAATATTTATTTTTTTCTCCAAATTGTTTTTCTAGTTTTAGATTGTCTCATGATTTAAAATACGGTTTCATGTCCACTGTAATATTTAACTGCTGAAAATATTGTTAAGTAGTTCTTGTTTTTTTTTTTGTTTTTTTTAAATAATGTTGATAAGTATTTGAAAAATAACAGCTGTTGTTAGAAAAGTGTGAAGGTAAGTGGCGAAGGACTGGTGATGCTATTACAATTTCAGCATCCACCCACACAAGTATCTCAACCCAATTAAAAAATAAACAATGTTTTTAACTTTGTAGGTTAATAGTAGGCCTATAGCTAATGTAGTAAGTTAAGTAGTGTAGCAGATACCATGCGCGAATCCAGAAGTGGATAAAGGATATATATTTATAAACAGAATTTATTAATTTCGAATTCCTTTAATTGCTATTACTTTATACTGAAGACTTCCGCAATGGCGGATATTGACAACAGCATTGAACAGCTGATGGGAATCGATGAATGCTACTGTACAAAAATATCAGTCACCACCGGGAATCGAACCACGGACCTCTCAATTGCCGGTTGAGCGCCCTTAACCACTAGACCATGGAGACCTTTCTGCACAGCAGCATTCATTTTCAACTTGGCCATATCGGCTCGTATCTCACAAGTTAGTTTGAAGTGACTGACAATTGAATAAACTGACAAGTATACATAAACAGAATTTATTAATTTCGAATTCCTTTAATTGCTATTACTTTATACTGAAGACTTCCGCAATGGCGGATATTGACAACAGCATTGAACAGCTGATGGGAATCGATGAATGCTACTGTACAAAAATATCAGTCACCACCGGGAATCGAACCACGGACCTCTCAATTGCCGGTCACTTCAAACTAACTTGTGAGATACGAGCCGATATGGCCAAGTTGAAAATGAATGCTGCTGTGCAGAAAGGTCTCCATGGTCTAGTGGTTAAGGGCGCTCAACCGGAATAAATAAATACTCCCCCTCCCCCCACAAACCAACAAAATATTTTCTCAATTATTGATACCCTCCCACAACGAAAAAAATTATTGATGTACACCTGGCTGATACATTCCACAAGTTGTACATTATTAACTACCATACATTATAGAAATTAATTACCAAATTTCAACCTTGTCAATTTTCTCAATATTCAAATCGCTTTTTCGTAAAGCAAATATCGAAATGATTAGGAAATGGGATTTCATAATCGTATTTGAATAGCCTGAATTCATAGTGACGCTATCAAGGAGGCAATAGGGGGTAAGGTTGCCAGTATTGATTTTCGGTGCTTGCTGGACAGTAGTTCTTTCGTTCTCCGCAAGAATGCGTATGCTTTCCAGTACAGATGATATGAGCCCGGTGGATAGTGTCGAGTCTGCAAACCCTGTAAAAGATTATAATAGCTCTGTTGCTAAACAAAGGACATCGGAAGGCGTTCAAAATGTTAAAAGGTTCCCCGTTGGGAGCTGACAAGGCTTGATGGATCACTGCTTCTCAATGCTCCTCCACACATAGCTCACTGTGCGATATCCCGAGAATTTTACCTTCCTCTTCATATTTATGTTGTGCCTCTTGATTAAAACATTATCACCTGCCATCTAGCTGAATATGTAACTCACCAAACAAGAGAAATAAGTTTGAAGCTGACTCATTGAAACTTGTTTTACAGAAATAGGTCCTTTGCGGTTGTTTCTATGTTCAAAATGTTAAAAGGTTGTTAAAGGTAATGCATGCTACATTATAATGAAAGCACTATATGATATTACAATTATTGTTCAAAATGTTAAAAGGTTGTTAAAGGTAATGCATGCTACATTATAATGAAAGCACTATATGATATTACAGGGAATGTAGGTAGCAGATTATTTGTATAATGCTTATTAAACATTGGATAAAATATGTTTCTGCTTTTTTGATAGCAGCGATCATAGAGTTCAGAGAATTTTCAACAGTTGTTCTGTGCACTTGGATATCTTCTGGTTCTCCCCATTCAAATTCCGTAGGATTGCGTATGATTCAGTTGTGTAGCATGTGGTCATCATTTCGTGATTTTGTGCTTGCATTTAATTATTCCTTTTGTAAGTATTACACAGACATTTCATTCTTCTCATCCATCATATTATTTTAGTAGTTTAAATTTTTATAATTAAAATTTTGTTAATTTCATTATTTTTCATACTCTTGATCTATTATTGTATTCATTGTGTTATTTATTATTGTCATCATAATGACTTTACTTGCTTGTTTTCTTTATTATTGATTGAATTTTCTTCTGTTTTCATTTTCATTTATAATTATTTCAAATTGCATAGTGTTGAAATTATTGTATTGTGTGAAGGAGGCAAAATGGGGTTACACCTGTTGTCTCCATTAATAAAATTATTTATTATTATTATTATTATTTATCATGAAGTTGTTAGCAACTTATCGTTCAGACGATACAGTTTTTTTGCGGTACGGTTTTTTTACTGTACGGCGTCAACTGTATTGTGATGTTCACACGGTCCGGCTTTGCTGCTTATTGCTGTGCTCTCCTCCTTCTTCCATTGCGCTTCCAGTTCCGTTTTATTTATTCCAGTCCATGATTTTTTTTATTTGTGTAAGATTTTTTGAAATAAGTTACTTACTGAAGGTTTTTCTTAAATTTTGATCAAAGTACGCAAATTCTGGTTTCAATATTCCACACATCATTTCTCGCCGCGCTGATCATTTTCATTCTTTATTTTTATATTAATCTTAAGTCTTGTCCCACAAGGCGGGTTTCTCATATATTAGAGAAATTAAGTTTTCACAATTAATATCTTCCATTTCTGGACACTGGAATTCACTAATAAGAAGAACAATGCTGAAGAATATCAATGAAGAAGATCAATGCTGAAGAATATCAATGCTGACGATCTGAAGACTGCTTCCAGCGTAATAAGCGTATCGTTTGAACATATCCATTACCGGTACAATACATGTGCCACCGGATACGGATACAGTTATCTGCGGTACAGCTGATTTTAGCGATACAGTTTTCGAAGACAAAACCGAATTTAGAAATCGGCTAGAACAGCTTTTTTACTGGATCCATGATCATGAAATGTACATGCAAACGAAAGCACTGCAAAATACAGCAAATTTACTGTACCACACAAAAACTGTATCGTGTGAACGGGCCCTTAGTAAACAACTTAGAACGTAAGCAATTCAGTGACAGGTATCGGAGAGAATATTTTTTGAGAACAGCTGATTGATATATCATGATAAATTACGTGATTTGTTCTTATGTGGTAAATAATAAAACTTGGAAGAAATGTATCCAAAATCGCACAATACTTGGTTTTTAAACGTGTATTATTCTGTTAAAAAAAAGTTAATTTAGTTTTTTATAGCTAAAGACATTGTTAATAATGTTTTCAATACTGTTCAATAACTAAAATCCCGATCGATGCTCTCGTTTTTGAGGAGAAGGCCGCGTAAAATGTATCCAAAATTGCATAGTACTTGGTTTTTAACTCTGTTAAAAAAAAGTTAATTTAGTTTTTTATAGCTAAAGACATTGTCAATAATGCTTTCAATACTGTTCAATAACTAAAATCCCGATCGACGCTCTCGTTTTTGAGGAGAAGGCCGCGTAAAATGCCTTTGGGGCCGTGACAGACAGACAGATAGACAGAAAGTGAGATAAGACTATTTTCGGCTTATTTGATGTATAAAACGTAAAAATACAAAAAAATATATAATTCTGATAAATGTACAGACAAAACTCTAATTTTATTTATATAGATAAAATGCGCTTTATTAAATTATCATAATAATTATTGGTTATTATAAATCAATAGTTTTTTTATAAAATACCAATAGATTAGTGTTTTTCAGTGATCTTCACTGGCAACATAACTTGATATACTAAAGAGTAATTATTTTCCTACTGTTAGGACATAAACTAGACAGAATAGCAAGGAGGTAATTTATATTTATAAATAAATAATACCTGTTTATACCAAAGATCATGTAAGGAAAACTCACCCTGGAGCTCCTTGAATCCGAATGATTTAAAATTAGGCTCGCTCATGAATGATATTGTTATAACCATACGCTATTTATACTGTAATTCCGAAAGTTTGGCTTAGGTCACTCTCAATTAAACTGAAACTGAAACATAGAACCGCTTCTCAAATATAATTGTACTCAACATGGACTAATACCATTGAATTATGGAATAGGAGACTCTGAT
The DNA here is from genome assembly GCA_948455865.1 of Conomelus anceps. Lineage (NCBI taxonomy): Eukaryota > Metazoa > Arthropoda > Insecta > Hemiptera > Delphacidae > Conomelus > Conomelus anceps. The sequence continues at coordinate 23,970,689 of OX418225.1, read as the reverse complement.
AGCAATAGTTTTTATTTTTTAATTTTATTGGTTTGAGTCCAATGACAACCTATGAAGAGGTTTATGGATTTGTCAAGAAATTTAAGTCATTGAAATAGAATTCTGTGATGTAAATTCCCAGCCATCTGTTTTGCATCTCATAATAAGCCTCAAATTCTTCGTTAAGTATGCACATATTATAGGCTATTTGATAATTCTTCCTTCATTTTAATTCTAAATTAATCGCCTATGATTGCCTTTAAACAGGCTGGTAGTGAATTATATAAACGGATCCCAGCACTTTTCACTCCCCCTCTAATTATAATGTTATTCGAAGTATTTCAGACGGTGTAAGTATTGTGTCAGTAATTCTTCTTTTTCTTGTTAGCCCAGTATTCTTTCATCCTTTGTGAGAAGCTCTGTTTTCTTTCTTCATTCCATCTGGCTTATGTTGCTCTGGTTGCAACTCAGGAGAAATCACCCCCACTCATCCACTTTCTTTCTGAACACTTCCCTGCTAAGGATCTCCTGTTCATTTGTGTTCAACTGTATTAAGTCCTCTAGAATTTCCTTTCCAAGGTCCTGAACCAGCTAGTGACATTAGATATTTAAGAGTTCTCTTTATTACTATTATTATTATTATTATTATTAAACGTAAAACTCCCAAAGAGGAAGAGTAAATATGGTTCATTTTTTGAACTTGTTCTTCTTGTTTGCCCACCAGCTTCTCATTTTTTGTGCGAATTCAGCATTTCTCTCTTCAAGCCATTTTGTTCCAACTCCAGAGGTTTTGTCTCTGATATAACTTCCCATTTATAAAGTTTTATTTTTATTGTAAATTTTTCTGTTGGTTATTTTGTCCAGTACTAGGTATTTTTTAACATTTCGTATCCATTCTCCTCCATTGACAAGTGACGCTACATAGTTTATAATTCTTTTTGTTAGTCTATTGCCTGGAAGCCTCATGATGTGACCATGAAATTAAAGTCTTTTCCTCATATTTGTCTCTATATTAGAATATTCTTCTTATTAGAACAGTTCTTTTTATTATTATTTGTAACATTCACTTTTATATTCGACTAGCAGCTACCCGTCCTTCGTACGGATTATGTTTAGAAATACGACTAAATATGTTTCGGCTTTTTTGATAGCAACGATCATGAAGTTGTTAGCAGCTTAGTTAACAACTTAGGACGTAAACAATTCAGTTACAGTTATCAGAGAGAATATTTGAGAACAGCTGATTGATAAATCATCATAAATTACGTGATTTGTTGTTGTTCTCATGTGGTAATAATAGTGCTACCTGGCGAATTTCCAAGAGCCTAGCACAAACCGCACCTTCCTAAAATGTTAATTTTTGTTTTGATAAATTGAAATTAGAAAATTTTGTTTTTTTTTCAACAAAGAAATAATTGATACAACATAAGATGAGCTTTAATTCACCAGACATATGTTTCCTAAAAGACTGCAATGCTCCGACTACACAAGTCTGCAGACAGCGTAAATAACGCCGCGAAGGGCCCACCATTTATATTTGAGAACAGCTGATTGATATATCATGATAAATTACGTGATTTGTTCTTATTCTTATGTGGTAATAAAACTTGGAAGAAATGTATCCAAAATCGCACAATACTTGGTTTTTAAACGTTTATTATTCTGTTAAAAAAAAAGTTAATTTAGTTTTTTATAGCTAAAGACATTGTCAAAAAGGTTTTCAATACTGATAAATAACTTAAATCCCGATCGATGCTCTCGTTTTTCAGGAGAAGGCCGCGTAAAATGTATCCAAAATCGCAAAACACTTGGTTTTCAAACGTTTATTACTCTGTTAAAAAAAAGTTAATTTAGTTTTTTATAGCTAAAGACATTGTCAATAAACTGTTCAATAATGTTCAATAACTAAAATCCCGATCGATGCTCTCGTTTTTGAGGAGAAGGCCGCGTAAAATGCCTTTGGGGCCGTGACAGACAGACAGACAGACAGACAGACAGACAGACAGACAGACAGACAGACAGACAGAAAGTGAGATTAGACTATTTTCGGCTTATTTGATGTATAAAACGTAAAAATAACCAAAAAATATATAATTCTGATAAATGTACAGACAAAACTCTAATTTTATTTATATAGAAATAACTCCGTTGTTTGACAATGTTTTATTGTTTTATTTTCTTGATAAATAACTATCACTAAATACTACATTTATCTACGACCATGTCATAATGTATACATTACAGTTTCACAATTGATGCCAAAACAGCTGTCTTTTCGAAATGCTTTTTGAAACCCGTTGCATAATGAGCTCATTATAGTACAGGTTCTACATTATAACACGGGTTCTGGACCAATCAGAAGCATTTTTGATGGAATCAATATCGTAATTCAATATTGTGAAACTATCAGCTGATTTGATCAAACTGCTACACCAGCTGCTTTAACCTAACAATCTACTATAACTTCTCGTATTTGAGATGAGAGGTTAGGTATCTCTGACAGTCACAGGTAAAATGAAATTGTTTTAATTAAATGTATACTAGTGGTCGTAGATAAAATAGTGTATGCAACGATTTTATTTGGCCATTAAAGCACTCGTGAGATATTTATAACACTCGCATTCGCTCGTGTTATAACTTACATCTAACTCGTGTTAAGGGTCAAAATAAAATCGTTGCATAAACTACTATTATGATGCATATTTGACATCGGATATGATATTGGTCCTCAATTATCAACAACTAAATCCCCTTATCAAAGCTGTAACAGCTGTTTCTCCAATTAAAGTGAAAGTTGATTAGAAGGTCCTTCCGATGAACGTGAACTATGGAATCACAAGACCTGGTCTGTTGTCATAGTATGTCACATGCACTGATCAGTAGCCGAGTCCTGTTGGTGGGGCGGCCAAGAGGCAGGGGTGGCCGATCCATCACCGGAGTGTCACTGACCATTACCGCCCCCGCTTCATAGTTATTGGGATCTCTGCCCCCAGCCACCCACCTTCTGCCTCCAGCCATACATTCACTTGTACGTCTTGTGCCCGCTGCTATATTGCGGAACCATGTCGCAATCAATCCCCTCTGCTGTGCACAGCTAAAGCGAATGGCCAGAGCTCCTCTAGCCATAGAAAGTGGCCGGCCTTCTCTCGATGTCTCTTACGTTCTACTCATGTATTGAGGATCGCCATTCCTGGGAAATAGGTGTTAGTTTCAGTATATGTTTTTAGTTTTTACTGGAGAAAAAGCATATTGGAGATTTATTTTTGTGAACAAGTACGGAGCATACTATTGTATGCGTAACGAGAAAATTGAAGAAAAAGAAGAAGAATAACGAGAAGTGGCCTATTTTGAAAACTCGATAGGGCCGTTGTCTGTCCGTCCGTCTGTGTGTGCTCTAGCGCTTGAAAGAGAGATTTTAGACTCTTGAAACTTGGTATATAGGTTCCTCTTGTAGTCCAAGTGAGATCACTATCGATTTTGGAGTTTGGAAGTCGAATATAAAAATAATTGTGCTGTAAAATCACTTCCTGGTGGTTCCGAACCCACCTAAAACTGTGGGTCCAACTCATAAATCACGATCATCCAATTCATTACCCACGCACAGGTCTCAGACCCATGCGGGCTTCATCATACGAAAAAAAGAAAAAACAGATTTCCACTTTAGGCTCCAGGTTAGGTTTTGCTAATAAAATCAAAACATTGGCAGCTATTGTTTACATTTGGAAATCAAAACATTGGAAATTCCGAAGGCTGATGCTTAGCCCAATTATTAACTTCATATTTTTTCATTGTTCAAGCGTTGACGTTTTCATTGTTTTCATGGCAGCTATTGTTTACATTTGGAAATCAAAACATTGGAAATTCCGAAGGCTGATGCTTAGCCCAATTATTAACTTCATATTTTTTCATTGTTCAAGCGTTGACGTTTTCATTTTTGTTTGTTTTGAAATCTTTTCTTAAATTATTTTAAATCTTCGAATTGAAAGAAAACAGAGTGAAAATATTGATGTATGATAAATATAATTATGTTAAGAGATCTGTTGAATAAGAAGAATAAGAAACAAAACTCATTTTTAAGAAATGTTAATGCACATTTTTCAACTTCTTAAGATAAATTTAACGACTTGCAGTCAATTTTAATAGAGAATGAATAAATATTCACTACGTGAGTAAATATTTATTTAAACGTTTTCGAATCGTGACGATTCGTTTTCAACAGCAACCTTGATCAAGGTTGAAAATGAATCGTCACCATTCGAAAAGGTTTCAGCCTACGTGAGTAAATATTTATTTATTCTCTATTAAAATTGACTGCAAGTGGTTAAATTTATCATAAAAGTTAATATTAACAACGCAGTTCGTTGTGGAACAAGAAATGCAAGTACATTATTTGTGAATTGGAAAGCATATGATGTTTATAGGAACCAAAGCAGTTGAATGACAAGAGAGAGGCCTATGTTAGTAGAGAGGCCAAGGTTAGTAGAGAGGTTAGTAGTAGGCCTATGCACCTTGGTTGTTGGTTGAATAATTATTATTAAATTCGTCGGGTCCTTGGAACTCCGTTGTATCGGTTTATTGTTGTTAAAAAATGCGCGCTCGCTATCTAGCGAGCATCTTTTAAAATGTGACTGAACACATACGTCCGGTATCACACTCATGAACGCAAGACCTCTTTTAAATTAATATCTTAATCCACATTTATAATGTTGTTGCAGTAGGCTTAAATAACTAATTGATAATTAAGATTATCAACTTCACTTCGACTTGTAGCTTAGATAGCATGGAAATTGTATAGGCTAATTAAAAAAAACAAATGATTAAGAATAATTATAAAAACTTTTCATATTCGCTTGTTGTATAAAAACTCTCCAGTAGCCAGTAGGAAGAATTAAAATAGGTCTACCCTGAGAAACATGACTGATAAATGAATGAAAGTTTACTATAAAATCCGGAGCGTCAAGTGGAATAGATTGCTCTGACAGCTAGGAGAGTCCAAAATGAACAATGTTGGAAATGCATTCCAACACGTCTCCCAAGACAGCACAAATGAATGAACAGTTCTGGAGGCCTCCCTGACAGTTTAACATTAAACTGCTATTTTCACAAAAGGCTTATAATAACGTGTCTCTAGTCAGCTTGGCAGACGAAGGATAAACAGTGACACAAACTTAGGTGTTCTTTGGTTATGATAAGGGTGGCTTGGTGTTGACATGGTATGTGATGACCCATGAGGATGATCCTGGATCGTTTCTTTTTTGAAAAAGTCAAACATTTCTTGTTTTCTTCTACATCTGTCTGTTTTGTGGTTATAGCAAACCTCCCAACTCCCTGCGGGTCATTCAGGAAAGATTTTTCTATGAATTGAGCCTGGGAAAGTTTAACTAAGCAAACAAAAGCCCTCTCATAATAGTTGTCTAAATAGGCTCATCTCCCATTCATTCTTCATAGTGAACCACAAGTGGATTTCGAAATCCTGAGAAGGTACAGAATGATCCAAAATTGTCTTGGAAAAATCGAGCTAAATACAAGTATTAGGTACAAGTATTAGGTACAAGTATTAGGTATATAAGGTACAAGTACAAACAAACTAAGTATTAGCTCTCGTATAAGAAATTTTTTTAAATTTGTATTAGTAAATTTTAAAGCATTAATTTAATTCATGGATTTCTTGTTCCATGACGAACTGCGTTGTTAATATTAACTTTTCATGTGAATTTAACGACTTGCAGTCAAATATTCATTAAGAATAAGTATAACTTACTTAATCTGTAGGCCGAGCGCTTTCGAATCTTTGAGATCCATCTTCAGAGGCGAATTCTTCTAATTCTTCCACAATATTCTTCTAACCAAAAAACTGACATCGATGATCAAGGAACCACACGCCTCTGAAGATGGATCTCAAAGATTCGAAAGCGCTCGGCCTACAGATTAAGTAAGTTATACTTATTCTTAATGAATATTTGACTGCAAGTCGTTAAATTCACATGAAAAGTTAGCATTAATTTAGCTATCAAAAATTTGAAAGCTAAATTTGAATTCCGATGCCGGAATTCTTTATTATCACTTACCCGGTGACTTGGAAAACAATCAAAATTGTAAACCCACCGTTTCCCATAACATAGCTCAAAAGGCGAGATGGAACAACCCGTCTCGATTTCTACGATTTCCATTATTTAATTGAAGGTAATAGCGAGGCTATTAGCAAGCTGGTAAGGTATGATCATAGATTAGGGATTGGTCTATGGTATGATCGATGTAATAACAAATTTCTAGTGAGATCGACCTTCAACGCTTCAAGTTATGAATTTATGACAGAATCTTTTTTGTGAATTTGTAATCATTACTTATTGGCCTAATGGTTGAAGAGTAGAATCAGCACGTCCAAAAAGGACAATCATTTAACGAGGATGTATCCCCCAAAATCATTAACAACTTTAAAAAAAATGGTGTATCTGCGAGAACAATTAATTCAATATACCATTGAATTAATGGTATATTTTTAGTCCTTATTGTTTCTACTCCTACATTTTCATACTATTATTATTCTATGTTTCCTCCAAGTGTTTTAATTCTATTATTCATTTTTTTTTTTATTTCATCAATTCATGGCATCTTTGTTGGATCCTATGATGCTCCTGTATGCGGACATAATTTCACAATTAAATTATTTGCATACAGTATTATTTCTGCACATATTTTTTTGTAACATTTTATTTCTTGTACATGATAGTTAAGTTGCACTAAGTATTTTTTTCTTTGTAACTTCTTGGTTTCTCTCCTAATAATAATTGATTGTTTTATAATTATTATTATTTTTTGTCATGTATAATTTTTTTTTTCCTGTGTATTTTTGTATTGCTTAAATTTATTGCTATCTAACTGTATTGCTTTGGCTCACTTTTGTATGACTATTCTGGTTTTTTCTTCTTTTATGTTTGTATGGACGTGACTATGTCTATTGTGCTTCCAGTACTTCATGACAATAAATATCTATCTATCTATCTATGTATTCTCAAGAAAATCCAATTTCCGATTCCTTCGGCTGACAGAGCTAATATCAAATCAAATTTTTCCAATCAGCATTTCATCTATTATTTCACCTGACCTTATCTGGCCTGAAATATCTTAACAAATCTTACTATTCCACAGTATATAGCTGAATAACACTGTATAGCTGCATCTTAGTGAAGGTAAGTGCCAAGGGCCACGTTTTTGGCCTTTCGTGCTAACGACAGAGCAGCAGAAGCCCAGAATTGCTTTTACGCTCACAAACTAACAGCCATTTTCTTACTGCCTGCCTTTCAATTATAGGTCCATTACGTAGCCCCAATCGACACCGTCTGCTCTCAAATCAAACCACCACATCAGGTTACAAATCTATAATTTCGTGTCATGAATAAATTTATTCGAAATAAGTGTAGATTATGGTAGAGTGCGTGGCTAACTTGATCGAAAAATATTTTACTCGGATGAAACTATTGTTTATAAGGATTTATTGACTAGCTAACTTGCTTCAACTTTGCAAAAATTGAACATAGAAGTTGGATAAGTGAGTATTTTGTGAGCTATGTGAGCTGTAGACTAGTTGACCGAACGTAGCGAGGTTTCAGCCGCTCGACACTTCGTCTGTCTGTCTGTTTTTTACACGATTACGGCCAAACGCCTAGACCGATTGTCATGAAATTTCGCTTAAATGCTCTTTACTACCGCGATATATGTATACGGTTTTTCAAAAAATGATCCCCATTTTTATTAGGGATCCAAGTTACCCCCGATTATTGCAGTGTCTGATTTGTGGTTTTAAGTGGTTTTGGCGGGTCGCTTAACGCAGTTGGTTGGGGCGTCGCAACTTCAGTTTGCTGTCATTTAAGCGGTCGTGGGTTCGAATCCCGCTCCACCGTCAGGCATTTATGTGTAATCATTCACCTCATTAGCCAAGCACAAGTCTCGGACTCATGTGGGCATCATCAGCAATAAAAAAAATCAAAATTAAGACGATTTGAGAGGGGGCTCAATCCGTGAAAAAAATCGATAAACCCAACAGGGGCGAGAGAGGCGTTGAAGGGAGGTTCAAAATCTAGAAATTCTTCAAATTTTTTTGTTTTGTTTGGGTAGGGCTTTTAACTGAGTGAATTTTTATTTCCCAAATTTCTTTAAATTGAACATTTGTGGGTAAGAGTGGGGAAAATTCACTTTTTCAAAAAACGCATTTTGTGGATATTTTCTGCTTTTTTAGATTGGAAAAGAAAGATAACTATAAGAAAAAGGATGACACTGAACTACTGAACTACTTTTTAAATATTAGAGGAGGGGGGATAAGATTTTAAAAACTCAGTTATTAAGAAATTCTTAAAGCATAAAAACTCTGGAGACTTTCATTCAAAAAAATTTGTAAAAATAATCCCCTTTGGAGCTAGGTACGGAAATGTGAGTTTCACTAGAGAATAAGGTGGTGAAAAAATGTTGAATTTTTGTTAACGTATAATTTTGCTTTTCATGATTGGTTTACTCATAAAAAGTCTTATTAAAGCTCTATTTAAAGCTCTTATTTAAAGCTCTTGAGATCTGCTGAAAATGCATAGTAACCCTCTATTAGGTATAAAAGGAGTAATTTCTAGGGGGCGTCAAAAATTTATGACTTTTCAAATATTAAATTTGCTGCATTTAACCGACTTCCAACAAAAAAGAAGTTCTCAATATTCGACCTGTTTTTTCTATAATCAATGAAATATATCCAATGAAAATTGAGTCGAAAGCGCTTTTGAACTTTCTTCGAAAATATCATCCCATTTTCAAATATTAAATTTGCTGCTTTTAATTGACTTCCAACAAAAAGGAAGTTCTCAATATTCGACCTGTTTTTTCTATAATCAATGAAATATATTCAATGAAAATTGAGTGAAAGCGCTCTTGAACTTTCTTCGAAAATATCATCCCATTTTGAGTGAGGGGTGTTGGGCGAGTGAGGTCTACTGTTCACAGAACTACTTGTTAATTTAAATTTTGACTCGGTATTTCACGTAGGCCCTACTTTTTTCTGATGAAGCTCACACGAGTGTGACACTCGTGCGAGGTTAATGCGGTAAATTTATGATACAATAATCCCATGAATGGTGGACCTTCAGTTTTAGGTGGGTTCCGAGTAACTGATAATGAAGCACTTAACTTGGTGTTATCTCTGCCGGTAACGGTAGAAGCTCTATCACCTTTTTGAAAGCGAGTTCACGTCAAATACTCGATGTATAATAATTATAATGAAATAATAAATAAATGATGAATTAGGCTACATTGAAAACATAATTCTGTCAGATCGTATTTCGCTTAAATCTTTCGAAAATAGTTTCAAAATTCAAAAATAAGTGAATAGGCCTATTAGAATAATCTATTTATAGAAGAAACAGGAATTACGACGTTATGTTCATGAAATTAAAATCCAAAGTGGCAAATGTTAACAGCTTAGGAAAAACGCTAAGAAAGTAGCTTATTTGATATAAATTCTATCTCGCTTATTCTTGACAATTGGACAGAATGCAAGATGATTGGGTGAATGAAAGCTTGAAAGGTAAAAATAATTATTGGGTAGTTGAGTGATTTTACAAAGCGATGTTTTTGAGGTGTGCTCTTTGCATATATGTAATGCTCTTCAATAACATGTATTTAGTTTGCAACTTTGTAGGAATAATTACTTTTGGAAAAATGCAATTCGTTTTCCGCTGTTTCGATAGCCATTTTGAAGGTAGCAACCTACACTTGTGGAAATTATTTCAAATTGCGATTGAAAATATAACCAAGAAAGTTATCTAGCCTTCTAATTAGAATCCGACTATTGCTCACTAATTCTTGATAATCACATTTTAACGTTAGCTGAATTTGCTCAAGTTTATCGACCTATACGGCCGTAATAAAGTCTAAAAATGAAATTTGAATGTAAAAATATCAACTTTGAAATCTCTCTGCACAATAAAGTACGATTTCTATGTTTATTAGATGACAAATAGCGCCCGAAACAATTAAGAATGATAGCGATTGTATTTGCCCCTCCCCCTTCACCAACCCACGCCCTTACAATCTGACACTTAGCATTTTAGTGAACGTTATAAATCCCCCATATACTCTTTACAAATGTGTGACATTACTAATGTCATACTGTACTTTCAGTATGGCCTAGCAGCAGCAGCTATATCTCTGCAGTTTCTGCTCCAGCTCTCAACTCTCTGTCTTTTTTCGATGCACAAACAAGAATAATTTAAAAAAAAACTAATTTTCAATAAATTGTAAGTCGAACCTACCTTCCAATGGCGATACGGCGTCAATCTACAATCGGGATAATAAATTATAGCGAACACTGAACGACGTTTCCGAAAACAAGACGAAACATTATCTGAACTACTGGCTTAGCGAGATGTCAGGGGCTGCGACCTGACTCCTACCACATCTGCCTTTGCGATCCGAAATCAAATATTTACAAAGGATTTCCCCTCTGCCTCTAGTGAGCGGATAGAAGCCAAGCAAATAGAGAAGAGCTCATTCTCTTTCTCGCTCTAAAGATTATTTCACAGAACAGAAGCTCCAGTGATATCCAGTGAGCTCCCACGCTTTGTCAATTGTACGCTCCATTTGATAATGCAATCTTGAAATGCGTCCCAAGGTAAAGACAAGAGGCAAACTACGTTGGGAAATATATTATAATATATTTATCTGATACGATCTACTGTAAGCTGAAACTCAATGATTTGGTTCAATCGATAGTTATTAAAAAAAGTTCAAAAGGTTACAAACCATAGTTTGCAGTAAAAATTTAGTTTGTATTGTAATTACAGCACTTTCATAATTGGGTGCTACTATAACATTAGGCATGCCCTCAATGATTCAGACATTCGAGGGATTTTGTTTAGCGTTCATTTACGATCATTACTGGAATAATATCAAAATCTATCATAAACATTGGTTTGGGCTCTATATATGATAATAATCATATATCATATTATCACATATATGCGCTCTATATATGATGAGACTCTGACTGCCTTTCCTGCAGTCATGAGTCTTTTCCCAGTCCAACCAGTTGCGCAATGCCAGTTTTTGTACGGCCACTTTCGATGTGTCTGAAATAGCTCCATAATATTACATACATCTCGACCTGTGGCCTACCGTACGCCGGTCGTGGATGGACGAGACAAGGGACGGCTGCTTCACGGCAGGCGGACGGTGTCATTCCGTTCGGCATGATATTAATGAGTCTGAAAGAGCATAATTAATTTCTTCAAATACTGACTTTTTCAGTTTCTGTCGTCAATGAAAGATTAAGTAATGAAAATTGAGCCGAAAGTGCTTTTGAACTTTATAAAATATCATCCCCTTTTTAGTGAGGAGTGTCGGGCAAGTGAAGTCTACTGTTTCCAGAGCTACTAGTTAAAAAATAATTACTTGCTCCAAAATCATGTTGCTAATTACTACTTTGAAGCAATCATTGTCATTGTCATCAACAAGCAGAAGGGAGTTGAGGAAGATTCCTGACCCAATTCTGACATCTGAGTATACTTTTTATAGCCAAATATCCATTAGCTCATCCAAATAAATGTTAAATAACATGGATTATAGTAGGCATCCTTGTCTAACTCCCTTATTGGCTATCTCTCACTCACTCTCTCTCTTTCACTCACTCTCTCTCTCTCTCTCACACTCTCTCTCTCTCTCTCTCCTAGAACAATATACATATTGACCAATATTCATAGAACAATAATTACAGTACTTATATTGTATAATTACAGTACTTGTTTTGTTTTTATTATTTGTGAATAGCTTTGTCATTGTCTATTATGATTTGATGTATTTTTTATATTATGGCAAATAAAGAATTATTATTATATTTTTTATATTATTATATATTTTTAACTATCATAATCTAGAATCTAAGACTGTGCAATTTGTAATCTACATGAATAAAGTAAATAATCTAAATCACCCACTCTCTCTCCCTGGTTGAGTGTCAAGAATGGACGAATATTTGTCCAAACTTTGCCATTTCATGTAATTGCATCGTTTAGATTGCCATTACCGCAGTTAATATCACACAATTGAGATCAGCATTGTATTTAATTCTTTGCACTATAAAAACAGCACTATCTGAGTTTGTTTATATCATTATCAGCACTATTGTTTATATCAATGCGATGTTGATAATTTTGTTTTTAACCATTCATATGCAAAATTTGTAAATTTACATGAATAAACAAAGATAATCTAATCCCTCTCTCTCTCTCTCTCTCTCTCTCTCTCTCTCTCTCTCTCTCTCTCTCTCTCTCTCACTGATGTGTGAGTGTCCGGTCGGTTGTGCTTTATAAAGCTTTTTCATTTATTATCATTTTTTATACACAATATATTAACTAATTATTAGAAATAAATTTAGGCTAGTATTACATAATGGGCTCACATCAGTTGATACTCATACTACTACTCTAGTTGCTTTTTTTTCTTATTTATTCTCTAAAAAAAAAATTTCTCTTTCTCTACTATATTATTTAATTTTTATTGAATTATAATTTATGTAAAATGTAATTGATATTTAATGTTTGCCATAGGTCTTTCAAGACCTGGAAAAGTGAGATTATAACAATCAATCAATCAATCTCTCTGATCCATCACACTAACTAAGCAATACCAATGTTTTCCAGCACAGCCCAGCAATACGGTAACAGAAATAAGATGTCTTGGGTAACCCTTCTTTATCATAATTTCCACAGTAAAGACCTATTGACATCATCGAATGCCTTCTCCCAGTCAAAAAAGCCAAAAGGGTAGGGTAATTGAACTCTTTTTCTTTTCACATTTTTAAGGTGAAAATTCCGTCAATACAAGATCGTCCCTCCTTGAAGCCCATCTGGTTTTCTGCAATCAAGGCCTGTCAACTTTTGGAGTAGTTTATTCAATAAAGAAGAAAATATTTTGTAAGCAGTATTTAAATGACTTATTCCTATGTAGTTATTTGGATCACCTCTAAGGCCTTTTTTTGAACAGAGAGATAACTTTGGACTTTGATCATGATTTTGGCTCTTATGGGTCCTCCAGTACAAATTGTAAAGGTGAAGCATTCTCAGATGCAATAGCAGTCCTCCATATTTGATAAATTCAAGATTTATTTTTTTTTTTTTTTTTTTATTGGATGGATTTATTCCATCTGGACCTTGAGATTTACAGATTTTGGAAACATTTATTACACTCTGTAACTCGTCTATTGTAATATCGACAAATCGTCAACAAAACAATTTGAACAGTTTTCAAAATTCTTATCGTTCATTGTTTCATCACACCATAAATATTTGTAATATTTCACTTATTCATCTATAAAAACACAATTTGATTGAGCAGTATCCCTATTCTCCCGATTCATTGTTCTTATGAACTTGTACAAGTGCATGGAAAGGATAAGGATTACAATAAACGATGAACGATTAAGAAATAACGCACACGAAGGAGAAGAGGAAAACGGTTGAAAGGATTAAGGATAAGGATTATGGAGAACATTTGATATGAAGAAAACTGTTCTGGAGAACATAATGGAGAAGGAGAAGATGAAAACGGTCGAAAGGATTAAGGATAAGGATTATGGAGAACATTTGATATGAGAAAACTGGAGAACATAAAGAGACATTTTTTATCCTTGAGCTGAGAAAAGACGAATAGCTTGAGAGAATAGATCCGAGAAATCCTTGTGTAGATTCTCATACTCAGTATTCATTAATCGTAGACCTGAGCCTCATATAGAAATATAGTTAGGGACGGACCTACGACTAATTTATCAATAACTGCTATCTACCAAATTTATTGTTCTCTACAACAAGACTACTTATTTCTCAGCACTCTGAATCTCGGTTTCCTCTCATATCAACACTAGACTTCTTTATAATTTCTTTGTAGTGACGAAGGTGATATTGTGGAAGGTATCCATAATGAATAATAAGACGAAATTGTCACAACCACATTTATTGAAAATATTGAGAAACTAGTTTCGGTTGTTATACCATAATCAATCTCAAACAAACTCCAAAGTTCAAAGTTTGTTTGAGATTGATAGTGGTATAACAACCAAAACTTTTCTCAATATTTTTAATAAATATGGTTGTGACAATTTCGTCTTATTATTCATTACTATACTTCTTATTTCTCTGATTTCCATCATAAAGCACCATATTTCCATGCTGTAAGAAATTTGAGGGGTGTATGAATCCTCAAGTCCTCCCTTTTCACAAAACTTTTGACATTTTGTTCGCGCTGTCAAGGCAGGGGTGTAGCGATTGACGGATGGATATTTTAAACCTAAGTTCATCCGAATAATCTCAAAACCCCCCAAAAAAACCTGACGACAGGGCCCCGTTTTCAATGGATGTACATTAACGCGGCGGGACATATCAATGAATAGTTAGTGATTGGAGTGTGTATGCGAGGGGGAAGGGTTCTAGGGGGTACAATACACGTTTTAGCATAACAGAGGTATGGAATCTTTGTTGGCAGGGTCAGCAGACATCCCCTTCGAGCACCACGAAGGAGGTGAAATAGAAAAGGCAGTGAAAAACCAGAGCAAAACAAACCTTATAATCCATCATACAGGGCACACTGCAATGTGACATCTCAATAAAAGATATGAGAGGTGCTCTGTGATTGGTGGATAGCTTCCCCCCGTCGAGCGAATCTCTCGCCTCCATATTGGGCCACGTGACCGCTCTAGCGCTGGCTGCTCGAAATCTCTCTCCCGCCAGACTCAGTTATCGGCTGTCCTGCGCGCGTGTTGTGTCTGTCACAATCAAACAACCAAAAAGCCTCTCCGCTTGTACTACTTGTAATCAATGATAACGGTCCAGTGATACGATGAACTGAACCCAACATAACCTAATTATGTACCGCCAGATTTTATTAGCCTTAATTAAGAATCTTTAATTTAGGTGCCGTTTGCCAGCTTGAAGCACCTTTTACATTGAAAAACATTAAGATACCGTGATTATGTGACTAGCCTAATAATGTATTGCCAGATAGAAGTACAATTAACATTGAAAAACTTTAATTCAGGTACCGTGATAGGTTATGTCATCACTTCTATGTGTGTTGAATACGATCATTCACATGATAATGTTCAGGAACTGTTATAGATAACTTTTGAGAATTGTTTGTGATTGACTAAAATTATATTTGTATTCTAATGACTATATTCCGTGTTCTTAAAGTCAGACTTTAGACTCATGGTTGACTATGCGTGATCCATGGATTTGTGGCCATAACTGCCAAGCATTTATGTGTAAATGACTCAAGTGTTGGTTGAATAGTGGATTCATCACTATAGAATAGCGTCAGACTGTCGAGGATTCCCCGTTAAGTGGGATAAGTGGAATTGTGATCTCAAATGTCAAGCGTACTATTTGGAAATCAAACTATATTAAAACAAATTAATCAGGCTAAGAAAGCATTCACTTTACATCGCCTCTCATGAAAATAAAGCTTTGAAAGTGAAGGAAAAATAGATAGTGTTTGTAAGTGTTTCATAAGATTAATTTTTCATAGGATCGAATTGATTCACATCATTGGACTATACTATACAGCCTATATTGGACTATACAGCCTACTCTGATAAGATTAATAATTATTTATCTAAATGAAAAATCATTTGATAGTGCTGGTGATAAAGTTTTCCTCAGTGCTATTTATAATGAGGGGAAATTTGAAATCTAGATAAATTTCTCCCCTCATTTGAACCCTCAGAACTAAAGTATATTTTTATATGGAGAACCATTTGAATTATATCATTTAAATTAGGGGCATATCACTTGAAGTTTTAGCTTTGTGCTTACTTAAACTTACTTGCTTGGAAAATAGGATCTAATACAAGGATAACTAGCAGCTTTTTTGAACTTTGAAATGTGACTTATAATAGCTATGACCCCTGTTAGTTATAGCGCAATGCAAAATTTAACTTAAAAAAATGGAAAAGTTGTAAACGGCAACATGAATTCAAATTATCTGATTTACAAAATTTAAGGATACTGTCTTGTCTAAAATAGAATATCCCGGTTTCATTATTGCTACATTGTATAATAAGTGGCTCAGTGTATAACGCAACTTTTAAACCCCGTATGGACTTATTTTCACAACCGTTTATAATACATTTTTCGATTAGCTTTAAATTACCCTATTATTGATGAAAGTGACATTTTTGGAAATTGAACTTCTAAAAACATTTGAAAGTTCATTCTATAAAAGACTTCACATGTAGTGTAAGGGATTAACTTATGAAAATGATGACAATGAACTTAGGCATGTACAACGGGGGTAATGGAAGTATTTATGGGACTGGGAGTGATTCCTACTGCATGGCACGGTACGAGGATACCCATCATTTGCACCAAGGTGCTCAGAACCCATTTTCGAACTCTTTTGAAGATCACAGTTCATCCAATGACCATTACAGAGTGTCTCCTGGTAAGAACGATCAGGGGAAGTATAACCAATTGTACTACTCAATCCCCGAAGGTACCAGTGGGTATTCAGGTGGGGAATTCCAGGATTATTCGCTGTTAGCCACATCGAATTCATCTTGTGCTTCTGGTCAAAAGGATCTGCAAGATGCTGGAGATGGGTTTTATAATGCACAGTTACCTACATCCCAGGTTCCAGAGCCTGTGAATATCATTACATCGAACGGTTTGAGTTACACCAATTTGGACTACTCCAATTATCCCAAATCAGAGTCTGACCACCATGGCTATCTCCCAGATTGCACCCATCATTATCATCATCACCATGCAACCAAACACGAGCGATCCGCATCTTCCAACCAAGATCTGCATCCTTATGCAGAATATCCCGGACATATTCCTGAGATAGACACGGGGCAGTACACAGCTTCCTTGCCGACGTCTGGTCAGGAGTACCATCAAGTCAAGGAGGAAGATAGTAGGCTACACGCAGTTGGACACCATGGAGTTGTTGATCATTATGACTTTGCTCATCAGAGAGGACATTCTCATCAGCAATCAAGCGCAGTTCCTACCTACAAGTGGATGCAAGTCAAGAGGAATGTGCCAAAGCCTGCAGGTAATATACATTGGAAATTTGCATGCTTTTACTTTGTTTGTCGTGAGCTAATTATGGTAATTAGCCATCAGCTGATTGGCAATAACTGCACTTTGCTCCTCATTGACACGTGGTGGGGGGGGGGGGGGGGGGGAGAGCGAATACACTCTCTGATGATTTGAGGAGAGATTTCCAAATATACACTAATTTATACCAATTTGACTTCTAAATGCGGCTGCCATTCGGTTTTCTATTCAACTCCAGGTCTACCAGTTCGTTGCTTCACTCCAGTTCTACGTCAGTTCTCAATCCATCCCCGCCATTTTTTATTATATCTAACTAAAAGCCACCCCACTTACAAGCGCCAAACTAATCTGGGAATCATACACACGGAATATGAGAGAAATCAGTACTAGTCCAATTTAAATGGGAACAATTTAATCAGGACTGATTTATAAACTAGTAAAAATAGTTTTCTACGCCTCAACATCGATACCCAATAAAAATAATCGGGACTAGTCTAGGCTGAATTTTAGGATGAAGCCCACATAGGTCTGAGACCTGTACGTAGGTAATGAATTAATGCGTGGATGATGGTGGTTAATGAGTTTGCAACGAATTACAATCGTTCTCTACACATCCAATGAAGAGCTTAACTAATAGCAAAATAATATCGAGCATGCTTAATTTTATAGTAGCCTAGCAAGCAAATTGATCAAGATAAGAGTTTATAGAGATGTTTCAGACATAAAATAAAAAAATCTACAATTGAGAAAATAAGAGGCCTCAACTGAGGAATAAGCTATTCACGAAAAGCAGTCGTTATGCGGTAGCCTATCGTTCTGGAATCGATAAAAATTACCATACAGGAATGAGCTTTCCTTGAAGCCAATGGCTCAACAGCAATTGACTCAGTCGGAAGGTGGAAAACTCCATTAAAACCGGCCACAAGAATTCCAACCCCACATTTCGTGTTAACTCTCAGTAGTTCGTATCAACCACCACCCTCAGCCGGATTTTACGATTTCGGATATCTTACAGCGTTTTATAAAGCAGTAAAAACAGGAAACACATTTTTTCATAATACGGGTATTCAGTTTTCTTCAATGAAAATTTCTTCTACCTACTATTTTTCCACGTAGATTGTTACCTAGCCGTGTTACTCACATAGGAAATTTATATTGTTCACGTGGTTGTGATCTGTCATTACAAGCCTGGCTAATACGTTCCCAGTTTTATGGTTTGAATAAGTCGGGCTCGAAATTATTTACGCTTGTTTGAATGTTACTCATGAACCGTACTTCAACTACTATTATTATTAGAAAAATGAATTTGGGAATCTTTAAATCCCAATTGTATCAAGTTCCAGCGACTGTACAGTTCGAATTATGTGAAGTTTATTTTATTATTATTATTATTATTATTATCATGCTTTTATGGCCACAGGGGACCACTTTAAGTTCTGACATGGCTAATTCTTTCGCTTATTTCAGATGTTGTAAAGCGGTTATGCATCTTTTCCTGATGTGCTTTACTTTTCTTTTTCCAGTAGTTCTTTAAGGCTACAGATCTTCTTAGCTTCTCTGCATCCGAAATCACCATGTTATTCTTGTTCTGTGTAGGTTCTTTGAATTTAATTGATTGTTGATTGAGTGTCTTGTAGTTTCCCGATTTGGTTCTAAGGTCAGCTATTGTGATGTTAGTTCCTCCATATCCTTTTTGACTTCTTTTACCCAGTTTTGTGTAAGTTTCTTTTATATATATTTTTTATTAAAATGATAAATCTTTCAAACATAGGTAGGCAATGTAGCTAGCTAGTAGCCTAAGTGAGAGACGAGAGCTTCATCTGAAGAATAATAATCCAATAAATTAATGATGCTCAATCTCTGTAAAACTGACAAATGATTTAACACTCCTCAGATTCAAATCTAGAATAGTCTACCGTGTTATTAATACATGCTGTGCTATAAATTAACTTTCAAAAGATTCTATTTCTCTAAAAAATACAATATTTTTCAATACATCAAGTGCAATTCTCTAGCTATTTAAAGGAATTTGCAAATTAAATTCTCTTAAATGAAACCAAGATGGATTAAATAGACTTTAATGGATTAAAGGTTATGTTATTTGGAAATTCTGTCTTTTTAGTCTGTTCAAAATTAGTATTTACTTGTATTAAATCAATATATGGCACCTCCTGAAAAACCTACTGGTTTAGGAGGACCTTTGTTGTAATGATACTGTAAATGAATTGATTCATTGATTCATTCACTCAATAGACTTTAAATAGACTTTATTGCAAATTCAAGTTGTGTATTTCTTCTGAAATCTATAGGATATCACGATCTGGACTAACTTGACCTTAATTATGAGTCATAAATTCTATGATAACTTCTGAAACTACAATTTAGAGTTTGTTGTGGATATCCTCTATGCAGTACATAAGACATATCCTGTTCTTTATGGGAATTTTCATTTAAATTCAGTTAAAATTAGGTATGCATTAAGCACGACCAGTAGACTAACACTAGAGTACAGGCATGAGAATCTGCTGAGAATGCCAAACTGTCAATGTCAATGATCTTTCCCAGCCTACATTTCAGGCATTTGATCATGAGCCGTTTGTCATCGGTACATAGAAAGTAACGAAAAGCTCACAGATAACTTGAAACGTATAGCAAGTACAATGAAATTTAAAGGGTTGATACTTCAATACCATAAAATCGAATATCAAAACTGACAGTGTATTTCAATTAAATATATGATTTTCACTCACTTTTATTGGAGATACTGGAGGAATGCATTTCATGTCAGAACATTCGTCTTTTCAGAAGTGAAATGCATTTCTCCAGTGTCTCCAATAAAAGTGAGTGAAAATCATTTATTTAATTGAAATACACTGCCAGTTTTGATATAAGATTGTTCATCAAGTATTTCGTCGTGGAAAACATCACAGAGACACAGACCATAAAATAATTATGTTTTAGGGATTTGTACTATTGGAATTCAAATTGAAACTATGAGAGTATGAAAGTTTTGTTTCCATGCCAAGTCCAAGTCAAATTTTCCAACCTGTTTATAGGATCTTATTATACTTTTCGTATACTCATTTCAGGATCCAAATGTTAATAGCAATGTTAATAGCTCTTTAATAATAGGATCAATTGATAGTCTATAGAGTCATTCGTCTTATTGTAACTAAAGCAACGTAGAACTCATAGATAACTTAAGGCATAGAACAGGCTCAATGAGATCTAATGAGTTGATACCTTAATACCAAAGTAATAATTTGATTCCTGTATATTTTTTCAAGTTAAATTAAATTTCTTTTTATTTCCAACTCGATTCTAATATATATTCTTCAACTAGCCTGTAGCATGAAAAATATTTTTCGAAAATTTATTAAATCCTTTAAAGGATTGTAAGCCGATAACTCTGTTATAATGTATTTCTTAGCCTATCCTTCAGCTTGGCAGTCCTTCCAATAAGAAAAACAGCATGCATATTATCAAACGTCAATGATAATAGTCACTCAAGTAAAGATAACACTGTATAATAAAATATAAAGCCCTTCCAGTACAGCAGATAAGTTCTAGGTGGATCCTTGGTGTCAAAAAGTGTGAGTGACAATATATGAAGTAATGCAACATATCTACTCATTATGTATCAGTGAACCCATTATGAAATGAGCTTTGCTCATGAATAATAATAATCCAGATACCAGCATTTTCATTTTAGAACAAGTATATTTATTTCGACAACTGTTTCAACTGTTGAGTTGATAAAAATAGCTTGAAGATCTCTTTCAATTTAGTTTTCAAGTTAGCATCGATTTTTCCAGTGACTGAGCACCCCTGCTATGCTTGCATTAAGTGAGAATCAGTATGCTGCTTAATTATTCCAACTCGATGCTTGACAACTGTTTGAGGATCGATGAATATTCCAATGTTCAAGTAATATTAATTATCAGGTTTAACCCTATCTTATGCCGTCTGTGCTTGAAATCGGGAATATCAGAATAAACATGTGAATCATTTAAAAGAAGAAATTTCCACTTCAATAAGCCTTAAATAGACAAAATAAGCCAAAAATAGCCTTCTCTTTTCTTTTTGAAGGTTGAAGCCCACATAGGTCTGAGACCTGTGCGTGGGTAATGAATTGGATAATGGTGATTGTTGAGTTGGACCTACAGTTTTAGGTGGGTTCAAACCAACCGGAAGTGATTTTACAGCAGAGAACAGAGTCTTTTTTGCTGGCCAATCCAATTGGTCACCCTTACAAAGATGACCCAGGAGCTTCGTAGCTCATCTCTGATTGAACAGATACCTGCTACGGCACTCGGGTATCACTTCCCTAAATATATGAAGTATACTAGCTATACACTGAACTGCCGATTAAATTAATTCAAACTACTTCAAGTTAATCGGGTGAATTTTTATGAATAAATATACTTTCAATATCATGATAACCTACATTGATAACCAAGTGCTCAGGAAGGATAATTAAAATAATCTCACTAGCCTATTCGTTGAAGCTCTAGATAGAAATCATTAAAGATTTTTAAATGTATTATAATCATAACTATAAATCAAGAATAATAAAGCAATACAACGGAGAATAAGACACTGTTGTTTGCTGTAAAATCACTTCCTGGTGGTTCGGAACCCACCTAAAACTGTAGGTCCAACTCATCAACCACCATCATCCAACTCATTACCCATGCACAGGTCTAAGACCTATGTGGACTTCATCCTAAAATAAAAACCAAGGACCTGACGAATTAAATAATAATAAATATTATTATTATTATTATCAGTTGTGCTAATAGGAATTTACCCCATTTAACCTAGGTGCATATTAACCTCCCTACCAATTTTCCCATTCAACAGCTTTCCAATTAATGAAAAATACATATGGGCAGTTCTTGAAAAGGAGTTTTGTTTCTTCTTCTTTTTGCTCAAAAGATCTCATAATATTCTGGATTTCTTGTTCCATGACGAACTGCGTTGTTAATATTAACTTTTTATGTGAATTCAACGACTTGCAGTCAAATATTGATTAAGAATGAGTCAAATTTACTTACTCTGTAGGCCGAGCGCTTTCGAATCTTTGAGATCGAAAGCGCTCGGCCTACAGAATAAGTAAATTCTACTCATTCTTAATGAATATTTGACTGCAAGTCGTTGAATTCACATAAAAAGTTAATACTCATAATATTTCATGCGTCAATGTTTCCTCTGTTTTTTTTCAATTCGATGATTTAAAATACTTTAAGAAAAGATTTCAACGCAATCAAAAAGTAAAAATGTCAACGCTTGTACAGTAAAAAAATACTGTAAAGTGGATAATCGGTTCAAGCATTAGCCTTCGTAACGCCAATGTTTTGATTTTCACAAGCCAAAACTAACCTAGAGCCTATAGTGGAAATCTGTTTTACATCATAATAATTTTTTTATTCGACCCCCATCTCCCAAACTACTAGCAATCTTGCTTAGACAATGAGGAAGCTATATACTAAGTTTCAAGAGTAGAATCTTCCTTTCAAACGCTAGGGCACAGATGAACGGCACTATTTCAATATTCAACAGGATAACAACACGATAATAAATCGTGTCGGGCCCTTAATAAAGTGTTTTTTCATTACTCCAATTATTCTAAGTTTATTGTAGCCTATATTATAATTATTGCACTATAAAAGTATGATTATCTGCTCATGTCCCACCCATTTTTTCTCCGATTTAATTCGAAATTACCTGAAAAAGATCTTGAATGAATTTTCATTGCACTTCCAACATCCTGGACTATAACCATCCTGAGGAGAAGCAGGAAGTAGTGAACAGTTCTGTCAATATTTACTTCCTTGTAGTGAGTAGCTAGCTATTGTCAGGACACCCTGAATTCGGACTAAACTTTCAAACAAAAATGCTTCGATAAATATTGGGCTTGTATTAGATAGAAAGCCCTTATCACTGGATGGGACTTATCTACTCTGCTGGAGTATCCGTGAAATAATCCTTGTCAAAACACATGACTCCTGACGGTATGTCTGATACAAGAAAGAAATATATTAACTACACTTCAGAGAAAGATACGTGTGAGTACTGTTATTCTAAAATGTTTATTTATCTATATTATGGAGCTAAATGAGAGCAAACCACGTACAATCTTTATAGTCTTTTCTTATTACAATGGACGTAAGCTGCAACTGAAACTATACGTTTGTGTTCAAGCATTAATAATATCTGGCTATCAACAACACTCTTCTATCTCTTGAGAGCTGTTCATTCTTTCCTAACAGTTATTCCGTTGAGATTAATGAAAAAATGACGAAAATTGAAATGGATTCTGTTCACAGTGATTTAGGCTTTTTGTTTTCTACAGACCAAAAATCGAACTAGTAATAATTAATATCAGTGATAAATAGTGAATAAGACAAAATTTTAACAACTACATTTATTAAAATGGAGAAACTTTTTATTAAATAGAGAAACTATTTTCGGTTGTTATACCATTATCATGAATAAATTGAAATAAATGTGGTTGTGACAATTTCGTCTTATTATTCATTATGGATACCTTCCACAATATCACCTTTGCCACTACAAAGAAAGTGATAAATAGCAATAATAGTATTTAGTAATATATCTCGTGGTTGTCTAGTAGTTATGCAGAGTAGGTTGATGTTTGAAAGACAGTAGCTTTCAGAGGGTATAAGCTTCCTTTTGAAATTACACAATAAAATCACATAGTACATTGAGGTCTTTAAAACAAATATATTTTTAACTTTTCATTGAATTTATGCAGCTTTCACGAACTCAGAAGGTAATGAAATATTTATTATTATAGGAGCTATTGATGATCCTGTTATGGGTTCTACCATTAAAATAAAGCTGGCAACACTACTTGAAAGTAACACTCGAACTTTATTCACACAATTAACTCACAAAAGACACTAATAAGTGTCTTATCAACAAGAAATTCAATAAAGAACAAACAGTTCAAAAACGCTCAACTAATAATGAATATTTCTATAACAAGAGTAATCACTGTATAAAAATAAGTAAGTTAGTAACTGTCAATAATTTTGTCGATCAATAATTCAATAAAAAGTGTCCAGTAATCTGTTCAATGTCTTAATAAGAAACTTTCAATAAACAAAACACCTATCAAGCACTGACATGGTTGTTAATACACTAAAAACGAATCACAATATATTGTATAGCGTGTATACTGCCTGTGTATACTGCCTCAAAATGAAGAATGTCTACTGTCACAGAAAGAATTATCACATAAACTTATCACGAGCCGTGCTGAATTGAAACTGACTGACTCTGACAAGCACAGGTTCTTTCATATCAGTTTTATCCATTGCAGAGAGTTCTTTTACCAATCTTTCTATTTACACAGATAAACTGTCATCAAAAATAAGCTCAAAAATACCAGAAGCATCTAACACAATTGTGGCATAAGTGGAACAAGATTTACTGTTGCAACTAACCAAAGCAGCGATGTGACTTGTATTATCTATTTATTCCAGAGTTTTTACAAATATTAGAGTAATAGATGGCAGCCCTTAATCCCAGTGGAATTCCAAAGTTATAGGAACCAGTACGAGTATAAAGTGAACTCTTTCACAACTTACATACTTGGATTTCTTGTTTCATAACGATCTGCGTTGTTAATATTAACTTTTTGTTGTAAATGTAACGATTTAAAGTCAGTTTTATATTGTGAATATATAATAAATGTACTCACATTCGGCCGAACGTTTACGAGGTATTAAATGTCATTTATTATAGAGTACATTTATTATAGAGTACATTAATGATGTATTCACAATAAAGAACTGACTGCAAGTCGTTAAATGTACAACAAAAAGTTAATACCCACATACTTTTTTAGTAGAAGTTACTTTGGAGGACTCTCTTTAGGTGAAATAAACTGGTTGATTGATTTCCGTTGACTAAATGAATGAACACATTATGAATAATTTGATGATGGAAACAACAGGTGGAAAATCATATATGCTTCCTTTATAATATACAAGTTAAAATAATTATAAGAAAAAAAGTAGAAATAAAATTTTCAATTTGCATGAATATCATTCTGAAAATATTAAAAAAATTCCTGATAATTTCCAAGGTATGTAATGTTAAAACACATGAAAAGCTAAGAAATTCATTGCTCCTAGTCGAGACATTTGCCAACCTGATGCGGCATGTAAAAGCGTACGGTCCATTAACTTGGTTGAAAGGAGAGCCTAAAAGACATTTTGATAGGCGGGTGGTAAGGTTACTTAGCCGACCTCTAGCCTTACACGCTATGCCTTATTGCTGTATACGATAAGCATAAGAGTTTTTCTTTCGCCCTATTCTTTTACCTTCTCTATCTCGGAAATACTTAAAGCTATCAACCCTCCAAGAAAGTTTCAAGGGGTGATTCCTATCTACCCTCGAATAGATACGGTCAGTCTGTCAATCAAAATGCTAAAGGTAGGCATGAATATAGGATAATAATTAATTATTGTAGTTGACGAGTTGTTTAGTAGGAAACATTGGGAGGACAGTCACTTGTGGAGAGCCATAAAGCTGGACTAAGCAGGGGTGCCCACAGGGGGGGCTATGACGCAGACTGCATCATTGAAATTCTTTGGGCGGGGGTTCCAAAAAAAGGTTGGGGGGGGGGGTAGAGTTGATAGAAACTTCGTTAACCGTGACGACATTCAAAACTATATTACGAAGTTTCCAGATAGAATGTCAATTAATGACAAATGTAGGGTTTAAAGAGGTACAGGTAGATTTAACAAGCTTAGAGGGTGCCTAGCTAACTTGCAGATGGTCACAGCCTACAGATTTAAAATTTTTACTTCAAACTGTTGATGTTTTTCATGTATTTTACGATAACTACTTACTAATAACTAAGAACTTCTATAGCAAAATACTAAAAATTCTATAACTAAGTAGATACTAAAAATTACTAAATAATTACCGAAAATTCATTAATTTTCATAACTATGTGTTAATTTTTGTTTTTGATTGTGTATTGTAAATAACTATACATGAAATGTGTGTCTTTTATGTACTTCTTACATACATAAATTCTCTCAAGATACTACACTAAGTAAATAACCTGTTGTTCAACAACTGCCCAGTAAATATTAGCATAACTGATTTAGCATTTTGAATTTTTGTGTTTTACAAATGACGTTGTCAACTCTTTGTTATCACTTCCTTTAAAGAACAACTTTGTAGAACTATTTAACCTTAATGTGATTGGTACCCAACTTGAATACTAAAAATAAACTTATAGGTATTTGATTTTTATTGAACCATTACGTATTTGTAAAGTATTTGTTTAAAAACCATTTAGGTTCACATTCTTATTTAGCTATTTTGCAATTGAGTTTATTGAGCAGAAATTCATATATTCACTACATTGATATTTCTTTTTTACCTTTACAAAAAATGTCACCTATGTAAAGAATCTCAAGAAATATAGGCTTGAGTTTTTTCAATACCTATATAAAATCTTATTTTAGTTTTAGAAAACATAGGGGGGGGGGGGGGGCTTATTTTTTCGCATTTTTCGCGGTGTAAGGGCGATCGTAATGTTCAGCCACGTGTGCTCAGAACTGCGCTTGGAAGGGTGACCAGTGCTATAAAATGACGTCATATTTATTATCACCTATCCGGTTGCTCGGAACCCATCTAAAATTGTAAGTTCACCATTCTTCACTTCTTTATCAGCATTCACCTCACTACCCAGTCAATAGTCTCAAACTCTGGGCATCTTCGGAAAATAAAAAATTAAAGATGAATTGGCTTCATTTTAAGATTCTCATTGACATTTTCAATTTGTAATGGAAAACCCAATTTGAAGTTGAATATCATTTTACCATTTCAATATAGCATATAATTGTTCGTTGCTCCATATCACAGAATAGTTAGACTCCTATTGTCACTGGAAATAACTTTTGTCTCCACTTTTGTGAAACAGATGTTTCACGAAAATGAAAGCTTCATGGCTTATCATCAGCATAGCTAAATAATTATCATTATTTATAGCCGCATTTGTTTGATTTTCGATTATTGTTTCTTCACTATCTACTTGCGATTGACATTCGATGCTGTTTGTACTAATATTATAGCTGTCATTCCATAATTCATTATTAAGTACCTCACCGCTTTTTAAAAAAGAGAGCAATAAGTATTGAGTATTCCTGTATCTGTATGTACTATTGTACATGATAGACGTAGTATAAATTATATTTGGAGTAATCTGTCTTGTTAGAAGCTAGTAATTATTTAAGAAAAAATACTTCGACCCAGCTTTGAATGATAGAAACTATTAGTTTTCATCTCAAGTAAGCTAAATTTATTTTTCTCAGAACATATATTGGTATAATATGATTCAAGGAAGTACTGTATGTTCCCAAAAAAACTACCTTTACTTCCTAACTAGCTATAATTAATACTATAATTAATTATTGACTTGTATTAAATGTCACAGAATAACGTTTTCATAATTTAATCTACATTCAATAGTTCCTGAAGAACAGGAAAGAGTAAACTTCTCTACTAGCCTATAACACCTTATGACTTCAATCAACCGTTCCAATAGAAATAGAGTGAAAGAGTCAAGTTCTTACAGTTAAATTATTTTCTTGTAGAATTCCTGTTGATTAAACAATGTTTCGTGGGAGAATAAACAAAGCAAATTTTTCCCCTTTTATTAGATTGTCTCTCCTGATCAATTCGGGCTTTTATTTGATTATTTTCAAAAATTAGAGATATTTAATATGTCTGAGTCAAAATTCTTGAAGATGTACAATTCATGCAACTATATTCCCTACAGGAGATATATACTTCCTATGGTCTCCAAGGAGTATGCTTTCATCTTCCGTGAGCTTTCATATTATGTTCATAAACAAATAGGTATTTATTCATTATTTTATGCGCAAGAACATCTTAAAAAAGAGAGTATTGAGTATTCAGTATTCCCGTATAAACAATACTATTCCCAGTGCTCTTAAATTATCAATACCCAGGTTATAACAATCGACTTCGACTTCTATCTATCCAATATTTACACAATTTTACATTTTGTAGTATATAGTGCTTTTTCTCCTGTGACTTCTCTCTAGGCTACAACTGAATGCTCTCATACTCTGAAGCATACTCTCGATAAGTATCACAAGCTTTTCAGTAAGAAGACCTACTCATTCACATTATACTTATTTATTTATTTATTTATTCAGAATTACATAGTTGAGTGAAAAAGTCATAGCCCATATATCACTCATGACACATTGATAACAAAACAAAATGAAAATCTAAAAATAAGTTCAGAGTAAAAAACAATAATTTGAAAAGTAACTAAACAGTATTACAAAAACTTTAGATTGAACAATAAATTACTTATAACTTACATAGGAAAATCATAAATTCAAAATTCTATACATAAAAAAATTTAAAATGAAAAAAAATCATAAAATCTGGAAGACGAACCTACTATTCATTCACTAAGATTCATTCGAAATGATGGAGATTGACATGAAAATTCTTCTTCTTTTTGTCCGTCTAAAATTACAAGTGCATCGAATAATAACCAATAAACGTAACTCAAGGTAACTATTATAGATTCCTGGATTTCTTGTTCCATGACGAACTGCGTTGTTAATATTAAGTGAGTTATTATACATACTCTTAACAAATATTTGACTGCATGTCGTTAAATTTCACATGAAAAGTTAACTATTATAGACTTTATTAAGCTGAAATCATACACTTTCAATCTATACTATGAAGAATAAACCACTTTTGGTATATTATTTTATTCAAGCACTATTCTATTCTATTGGCAGAAGTCTTCTTATTTCCTACTTGACAGTAAGAAATTACTTTCGGAGTTCCGGAGCTCAATGTTACTTTTGTTGTTTATTCTCTAAAAGAATTGATTGCTGGAGAAATTGATACGGAATGAAATAATTCGGCGGTTTAATGAACTTTCGATGATGAACCGGCTCTGCTCTGCTTTCAGGCGGCCTGATCGAGTTTTGAAGAGCAAGCGTGAGAAATAGCATGACGTGCTACGCTTATTAGAGCGGAAGGGCGCCCTAAAACAATATTCGAAACACGAATTCAAGTGTTTTGTATCTGTCATTGGAACTAATCACGCCATATGTCACTTAGAGCTCTTTGTACTACTTGAAGGCTTAGCATGCTACTCGTACCCACGTCTTCACTACAGCGTTTAATCATTTCTCTCGAAATTGTTAATTGGATCTCGATGGTTCTACAGGAGGAGATGATTGGAGAATTACAAAATTGAGATCGACGTGGAGAAAGGTTATATAATTGAAAGGTGGGAATGATAATGGTGGGAAGGGAGTAGAAAGGAGAAATTTAAGGCTGTGCGCAGGGTTTTTGGTCATATCTTTTGTTTGAAGTTTCTTGTATTGCATATTATTAGAGCTTTGAAATGTTATCTATTTCTATGAGGAAAATGGTTTTCTTAAATTATTTTGTGAAATATGAGGGGTCAAAGTTGAAATGTTTCGGTTTTGGGGGGCACCTACGAGTGATTTTAAACTTTTGATACATTTTCCATAACTGAAAGACACATTGAGAAGTAAAATTACATATTCTTATTTCAATCTAACAAATAATTTATTTTAACTTTTGAAAAACTGAATTTTTTTACAAATTTAAAAAAATGTATTTTGAAAAACTAATATCTTGATTGAAGTAAAACATATGTCATTTTATTCCTTGGGGTGTCTTTCAGTTACCAAAAATTTATAAAAAGTTTGAAATCACTCTCAAAGGTGAGATCAATATTGTCCCAAAAAACCGAACAATTTCAACTTTGAACCCCCATATTTCACAAGATAATTGGTGAAAAAACTTTTTCTCCAAGCAATAGATAACATTTTAAAGCGTTAATAACATCCAATACAATAAACTTGAAAAAAAAATTATGAACGAAAACGCTGCGCACAGCCAAAGTACTTTTCAGGCTCACTGGTTCAATCAACGGTTCACAAATACTATACTGTACCTGAATACATCTGGTACTCTGGTAGAGCTCTTAATAAACTTTCATTACTATGTATCACTGTATCTATAATTTACTGAATCTACTTTTCTATCTTATTAAATATCTACTAATAAGCCTAATAAATCTACTAGTTTACTTAATTATCTGTCCTCTAATTATCCGACTATTATCAAAGACCAACCATCTTGATTTCATTATTCTATGCTATTATCTAAATATTCTACTGAAAGGTTTACTTTGGATTCAAATCCAATTTATCTCTTTCGCAAGCAGGAACGTAGCCAGGAAGTTAGTTATAGGTAACTAGCTGGCCCGACGCGCGTTGCTGCGTTCTCATAAAAATTCTCCTTGATTTTATTATTCGCCACCTCCCGCTGAAGTTACATTTCAAATTATGAGAGAAGTTAGTCCTAGGGCTCTTCCAGCTGATCATAGAGGCTTCGTTGTTTTCTTAATCACCACCTCTGAATGAAGATTCCCCGTAACATGGCACAAACGGCGAGGTGGAACTACCCGTAAGGGTCTCCCCACCATTAAAAGCCATACGCTTATTATTATTATTATAATGAAGAAACATTTCAAATTTAAACCTCCTACGACAATAAGGGTAGAAGCTAGGTTTTTTATTTTATTATTCGCCACCTCCCGCTGAGGCTGCATTTCAAATTTCTAGCTGCATTGGTTAACAGATGTCATCAACCTGGCATAATTACATTCCATCATACCGAGTCATATGTTTCCTACATACTGCAAGGCTCTGACTACACGGTCTTTGCGTTTCAGACAGCGTAAATAACGCCGCTAAGGGGATGCCATATGATTAAAAACTGTTGACTTCTATCAGCTGTTCCTTTAAGCTGTTTGGCCGGCAAGTTCAGTAGGTTAGGGCTATAAAATTGATTAATTAATAATAATTATTAGCTCCCCTATTAAAATTTATGGTCAGAAACCATCCCCAATATTCAGACAACATATTCCCAAAGTTTCATGCCGATCTGTCAAGTAGTTTTGAAGTCTATAGGGAACATACATACATACAGACAGACAGACATTCATTTTTATATATATAGATTTATTGCCATGTATTAAGCAAATACAAAAAAAAATAATAGAAAATAACAGATCATATCTCTTTTTCAATGTACAGGCTATCTTTTTCTTTTTTCGGAGGATGAAGCCCACATAGGTCTGAGACCTGTGCGTGGGTAATGAACTGGATGATGGTGATTCATGAGTCGGACCTACAGTTTTAGATGGGTTCCGAACCACCATCCTAATTAAGCACCGCACGTCAATAATATTCCCTATATTTGCACTTACGATTATAAAGCCTAGAAAATGAAAAGGATTTCTCATAGGAAATTTCCAAGATATTTTCTCTATTGAGAAAAGATAGATAGATGAATTGTCTTTATTCAAGCACGTTGAGAAAAGAATGCAGAGTTCCATCAAATTCATTAAGTACACATCTTTCACATTAAAGTAGTATTACACATTAAATATTTATCACGCATTGCTGCTTTTTGTCCTTTTCATTTAATTACAGTGTGTGGCTCTTCATTTTATTTCACTGTATGGCTCTTCGTTCAAAACCTACCTAATAACGCGACGTACATATCACAGTCCGAACTCTGTTGCGGTGAAACAAAACAGTTTATTGATTTGTGTTCAGTTGAGGTCGCCTACTCATGTAGCGAATGACACGTCGAGTGAGTTTTTAAAGCTTCACTTAGATTTTCTAGCTGCAGGTTCTATAATATTTTAAAAGCATAGATAATCCCTTTTGAGCTTCTGCGCTCTGACCCTGCTGTGATAGCATGTTAATAATAACATGGCAAATTGCTATTTGGTGATAGCATTTTGTAATTATTACCGAAATACTGCAGCGACAATAGAACATTCCAATTTCAACAGTGTCTTTACATTTTACCTCCACTAATTTCCACTGATCTCTCATTTTCAATAATTTAGCCACCATACACAATAATTTTTCTTCTGTAAATTTGAACAGGACAATAGCCTAAAATTTACGTATTCCGTAGTCAATATTCCTTTATTATGCATACAGAGATTTCCTCTTTACAATAGAATAATGTTTACACTCATATCCCATAAAGTAGAATAGTTATTATTTTTTTCGAATCTGATTATTCTTTTTGATGCACAGTGTATTATACATTAGAGTTTTTGTGGTACAATTCTTTTTAAACGCACCATGGATTGATGAAACCTGATTTCCTTTATGCAATTGCGTGACTGTGTTTAGTTTTCTAATTTGCCGGTCAAGGATGTTTCTTGAATTTTACAATTTTGAAGTTTTTCACCTTAATGATTATTCTGTTAATAATCGAAGCAACTAACATGAGCTGTTTTAATTATGAATTAAATTTTTAATTAATTATAAGCTCGAATGAACCTGTACATATGCATCATAAAAATTTAAAATCAGATGTGGATGAATCAATCTAAATAAAAATACCGGGTGTTTATGAAAGAATATCGGAGTTTTAACGCTTTATAATATTTAATATTTTAAACTTACAATAAATTAAAGATCATAGATCATACGAAAGAGCAACTCAAACAGTTTTTCATTCAAGGCAAATATCACATGCCGTCAAATCGGGTGGACGTGTCCCATTCGAATCAAGCTTTTTCATCTGGCCCTTTACGGCTGATTCAGCGTCTGGGTACAGTGACGTTTTAAGGCTGTGCGCAGGGTTTTTGGCCATTTTTTTCGAAGTTTCTTGTATAAAATAATATTAGTGCTTTAAAATTTTATCTATCGCTGTGAGGAAATTTTTTTTCTAAAGTTATTTTGTGAAATATGGGGGTTCAAAGTTGAATTTTTTCAGTTTTGGGGGTCAATTGATCTCACCTATGAGGGATTTTAAACTCTTGATAAATTTTCCATACATAAAAGACACCTTGAGGAATGAAATGACATATTTTCATTTCAATCTAACAAATAATTTGTTGAAAAATTGAAATTTTTTACAGATTTAAAAGAATATGTATTTTTACCTCAAGGTAACTTTTAGTGACAGAAAATTTATCAAAAGTTTAAAATCATCCCTCGGTCTCAAAAACCGAAAAATTTCAACTTTGAACCCCCATATTTTATTAAATAATTGACGAAATAACTTTTTCTCACAGCAATAGATAACTTTCCAATACAATAAACATAGAAAAAAAATTATAAACAAAAACTTTGTGCACAGCCTTAAACCAATCGCGTACTGGGTTATGTCAGTGAGGTGGTGCACAATCTTGCTGCCAAATGAAGTTCTGTAATCCATCTTCTACCAATTTATTGAGGAAATTGCCAAAGTTCTAGAGCATATCGATAGGAAGTACCAGTTACAGTCGCTTCTCCTAAAAAAAGAAAAGCCCATAAACTCTTCGCCGAGATGTGGCCCACAAAAACATTAAATTTAGAGAAGTCTCGTTTCAATTGCATACCCACAGGAGCTGAAAAACAAAACAAAAACTGTTTGAGCTTCTCTTTCATTTGATATAATAATTTCAATTGTAAGTTGTATGTGTAATAAATACTATAAAGCTTTAAAGCGTATATTTTTTATGTATATACCTGGTAGTATATACCTACTGGTACTTGGAGATGTCAACAAATTAATATGTCTTAATAGAATCAATAAAAAATAATTTAACTTGAGAAAAAAGATTCTCCTGGTATTTTAATAGTTTAATTCTGAAACTACACTATGTAATGAATGTGAGTTGAGAAATAGAGAGATGAAGTAACAGGTAGTACTTTGCACAAGTTTTAATGAATTGATGGGGAATTAAAGAGTTATTGGTTAAAATTGAATAACTCATGAGAATGATTGAATTATGTTTCAATTCACAAGAAGGCTAGTTGAAGATCGAATAATAATTTCAATTACATTTTATTATAACGATTACACATGTTTTTCCATCTGTATTTCCTTACCGGTAACAATCAAGCAGTTCAATTTTCCGAAGTTCATTCTTTGACATGGTAACCTGTTGCTTGCTGGCCTTGTTCAAGGTTGTAGGTAGATCCTCCCAAGGGAAACGCCACGATGTTGATTAATGATGTGAGCTCTCAAAAGCTATGCTCCGAGCCTGAAAGAATTCATTTGTGTCATCCAGTTCTGATACATAGTTTGTCAAAATGGATGGAACTGATATGACAACTTTCTATTGTTGAATCCTAAAGACGCCACAATCATTTGAAAATGACCACTAGATTTTAAAATTATTACCCTCTTAGTAATTCTGTACTCTGATACCCGGTATCTCAGTTGTTCAATAGTTATTGATTCAATAGCGGCCCTCAGGCTTGTTTCACACATACCTGGCAGTCGGATAGCCGGTGTTTTTTACCCAGCTGAAGAGACATTGTATCATACATGTGTAGCGCTTCACATCTACCTGATTTTTGAAATCATATGGTACATATGATTGCCGCTGTACATATAACAGTGTTATATGTTACATATAACACTGTACATATGATTGCCATTGTACATATAACAATGCCGCTTACTCGGCTACCGGGTATGTGTGAAACAAGCCTCAGAGCCGCTATTGAATCAATAGCTAGCTACTGAATAATTTTCTGAACAACTGAGAAACCAAGCATAAGGAAAGTAAATTATATATTTTTTGTAACAGCTCATATCAGTAATAAAGCACATAAGTTGATAATAGAAGGTGTGTGTGTGTCAATAGTAATATAATACAGTACGGTACACGTCATTTTTTCAACTTTTGTTCTTAAAATAAGAATTTTCATATAACGTTTAGATCAGTGCTTCTAAATTCTATAATTTTTATTGCAATATAGGATTCAGCCTGGTGACAATAATAATAATAATAATACATTTGATTTTATATAAGTTAGGGCAATACATATATTTTACTATTATATCACTTACCACACCCATAAATTCATAAACTATTCTCACTTCAAATTATTGGGAACTGAGAATTTCCTCTCTTAATTAATGAAAATTGCTAATTAGAGATTAACTATCTTTATGATTGGGAGCAGTTTACTTGTTACTGTTAATAATCATACGCTGTAAGGAATTGCATATTCCTACATAAATCTATAAAGGGTGTGCATTCTACTTCTCTCCTGTTCATGTCAGACATGCCAACGTATCTGCTGTCCAGTTTTTTGGTGCCCTTTCAAAAACAAAACAAAAAATGCCCGTATCCATTCTCGGGGCAGAACTGCGTACAAAAACCGTTGTTGACATTTCCTGAGACGGGTACAGCAGTATCTTTGGCAGCAAGATAAGTATCCGACCGGCAGACAGACAGACGGTTTCAGAAAACAACCAGAGAGCTGAGCGAGCTTACCAAGATGCTTGTTCAGTCTGAATACTAACAAGGCGAAACGACAACGGCTAGTCATAAGCAAGTTGAAAAGCAACTGGAAAGCAGATTTTTAAAACATTAATATGAAGGAAAATAAGTTGAAAACAACATAATAGTCCTCATCTTGCTGGCTTGCATGCACAAAACGTTTTCATTTTATGTGTCAGCTCAATGGCGTATGCAGCTTCACGTCATGGAACAGCATGATGGGAGTTATATCATGCGTATTCATATCTTCTATTTATGGGATATTGAAGACCTTGTTTATGCACATTTTATTCTATTTGAGTATCTTAATAGATGGGTGAAATGAGCGAAACCGTAGAATAACATAGAAAAAATATAGCAAATTATTATTTAGAAAAAAAACAAAGATGTTAAACAAAAGTAAAAGTAAGCAATTCCCGATTTCTTATTTTTAATTTATTTCTAATTTTTCTTGATTTTATTTATTGTAAGCGTCTTTATAAGTTAACCTCAAAGATTTTGAAGAACTTTCATTAATGTTATGGAGATAAAATTTGTACCAACATTGTTTTGCGCCGATATTAATCATCAAACATCATAAACAAATTCAAGCCAATTTAGCACATTATTTCAAAATATTTTTGATTGAAGAAAAACTGTTATTGTTCGATGCAGATCCATCTGTTCTAATCTAACATTGATCGAAATCTTCTCATGACATAAATTACATAGCTGCATATTCAATGGCTATTTTATAATATTTTTAGCGCTTGAACGCAGACTGAGCCTGAGGCTAGAGTGTGGATACCTCGCAATCAAGTAGTGTAACAAAGAGCCTAAATTGGCCTATTTTAAATTCAACTTTTGAAAAATAATGATTTTTCAGTCCGTATTTTGGTATGTATTTTCTTCTTTTTCAATTTTCTCTTCATCTTTATCAATTTTCTCTTTTCATATTTTTCCAGTTATTTTACAGCCTGGTCAATTTTGTTTTTTTTATACCTTTTTTTATTTTTATTGAGAAGGAATTCTGCTAGGTCTTTATTCGGAAATCTATATCATCCAGATATTGAATTATTACAGTACTATTAAATAATTGAGTTAAAAGGGTTTTCGAAAACTCCAAATCATCCATCATTTCTTTTAGATGTAACTCTCTTGGATGTTCTACTTAAAAAAAAGGCATAAAAAAGCAAATATCTATCTATCTAACTATCCATTAATTTATCTATCTATCTCTCTAGTAGGTTGAGTCGTTGAGTGTTAGGGCTATTTGCCCTAACTCCACCCTTTTGCTTAAATGCATTACCTGGATAGAATATTACAATTCATTTATTATGCAAACATTCTTACTAATATCAGTAATCAAACTCAGAAAACAGCGTAATAGTAACAGTGAGAACGTACCGTCTTGTCTTGGATATATTTTTTATCTATCTTCCATGAATGTATGTGATGTCATGCATTGTAAGGTTACAGTCATCCATTGTCAAGGTTACAGATCCATCTTGTAGTCATATAAATTGTACTTTTACTCAAATAAAGCTATCTGAATCTTAATGTGAATGTGAATCTAAATCTCTTGTTCCTTGAAGTCTTGTAATAATTTATTGTTCAATTAATCAATCTTATTCTCATAAGACCACGTTCAAATCGACTCGTAAGGCAGCACTTGTTGGCTTTCATAATATATTGAGTTATTTCAATGCACCAACACAATTGCAACCAAAGAAGTTACAATCATTTTGAGTTGAAAAGAGATTTTCTGGAAGTTACAAAACAGGCTTTCTCCGGTTGGCTGATTCATTGACAAGCAGGATTATATCGAAAGCATAATTGTGTTTGAGTAGTGATTAGAAGTAGTGTAGAAGTGTTGTGTTCAGTCAAGCGACGCACGAGATACAGGAAGATCTTTTGAAAATTTACACGTCAACTGACGAAAATATTCCAACTTTTTTCAGCTCCCTCTAATGGATATCTGAATGGATCTCTGATGCATAACGCTTACAGCACTTATACCAGCAAAATTCGTTGCGATAAGGTCTTAATCAAAAAACCACCTGAATTCTCGCTGGAATAAAATCTTGGCCCCACGATGCAGGCTTTTAATATGAATGAGTTTTGTTTGAGGCGTTATTTCCTAACAAACTACTCATTTGAATATCAAGGTAACACTTCCTGTCTTATTTTAAAAGCAGGCATTTTTTGTCAAGAAGTTATCATCGTATCACATTTGAATGGACATCGAATTGGCACTTACTTGGATTAGGACCCATCACTGATAAATGTACAAAAGTTTAAAAGCAAATGACAGAAATTTGAATAGCCCATAGTCTATATGATTTTGACACTTTTTCCGGCCAACAAAATATGCAGATTCAGAATATTTTGTGGTCTCTAGTTTGTGGAGTGTGTAATACTTTGATAATAAAAGTCACTAATTGTTTTACTCGGAATAGGAAAGTGAAACGTTTTTTAATTATAATGAAAGATACTTCATTTTGTCTCAGCTAGATAGGCTAATATTATAAAAACATGAGATACCATAGTTTAGAATATTTAATCTTTGTAAAAAACATAGTAACAATCACTATTGGTACTAATATATTATCTTCACAGTTCAAATTTAACCACAAAAAACCTTAAACTTCTAAAACAATCTTTCGCGGTGGTTTTTTTTTTTTTGGCACAACCAGCAGAAGGAAAAAACCTTGTTCGCTGGTGGGAGTAATTCAGTTCAGTCCAGATTATTTAGTTTCAAAACTCAGTCCTTCGCAGATTCAAACAATTCAGTATTATTAATAAAATTATTCCAGATCATTTATTTCGAAAAAGTAATGTCTCTTCAACCATGACCTTTATTCCACATTCAGATAGTACTTTCCACTATTCACAAGATACAGAAATTTCGGAGGCATCAGATAGATCAACTTGCTACTTTTATATCCTATTTGTTTTCGTACAGACACCAAATCAGAATACTAAATTTTGCACTGTTTTATAGAATTATTTCTTAAGCCATACACATTATTTGCCACTTGAAAGTTGAAACTAACCCTGTTTCTTTAGGTTGCATCGGGGTCCCAAATATGAGAAGTTCAACTCTCTTCTGCACCATATCTTAGCTCATTCTACTTATTTTTCCAAGGCGGG